>JAZGTI010017493.1:0-12169 GCA_036877585.1 Botia kubotai | reverse complement strand
AAAGTAAAGCAACCTAAAATAAAAGCTTTTACCAACCAATTAAAATGACACATCTTCATCGTTCTCAGAACAGCCACCAGGGGAATCCAAACAAATATATATATATATATATATTTATATATGTGTGTGTCACATTTCCTGCTAACAGCTGGTGGCACTATGACTAAAACTGATTTTTCCTAAGAGCTGGGATCGCAGATTGGACATTACATGTTTAAGTTAGAACAACTTCCTGTTTCATGGTGAAACATCAAACTCTGTGACGCCGCCACAGACAGGCCCTTCGAAGAAAATTCAAATGCTTCACAATTTAGTTTTTAAAATGTCTTCAGATTACACTGACCGAGTATGATGTTGGGTTTAGGGTTTTGCAGTAAGAAAATTACCAAATTTTGTACATTTTGTCATGCATGTGAAACATAGTGCCTGGGATGCTTCGCAGAAATTTTGTAGGTAATCAAAAAAAGATTTTTTTGGAGTCCATTAATGGAGTAAAGTCAATTTTAAGTGACACTTCTGCTTCCGGCTGATGGCGTTACAATTGTGACTCACATAAGCCACATCATTGTAATCAGCCCACAACACCAAACATATTTCCCAAGTTTGATGTAAATCACTCAATGCATGCAGAAGATATGAGACACTTCCTGTTCCATTTATTGCCATAAATTATTTGCTTCACCATGGAAACACTGTTCCAGACTTTAACAGTCAATTCACAATTTAGCATCTTCAACATCTCTTCTGTTTTCTGACCAAGCTTGAAGCGACTTCCTTCTGCCAGTTGGTGGCGCTATGACTGTGACTCACAATAGTCACATCTATATCATCAAATCCTAGGACCAAACATACAGCTCAAGTTTAAAATAAAACCACTCAATGCATGCAGAAGATATAAGACAATTCCAATTGTCATTTTTTGTCATAAATGTATTGCCTCACCATGGCAACACTGTTCAAGATATCAAAACTCCCTTCACAATTTAGCATCTCCCATATCTTGCCATAATATCTGCCAAGTTTGGTGACAATCTCATAAATCCACTAGATGGGGTATTTATAAAATCAGAGGCTGGAATTGTCCGAAAATCCAAATAATACAAAATAGCTGAATTCCTGTTGGGTGAAGCTAATTAATGTAATTTTGAAAGTAGTCCGTCTTGATATGAATAATATCAAGTTTGATGACTGTAGGTGAAACTATCACCATATTTAAAAGGAGGCGCTGTAGAGCCCCCTGCCATGGCCATAACTAAGCTTTTGCCCAGGCCAACCACTATGTGTGTGCCAAATGTCATGCCATTTTAAGCATGTTTAGCACCTCAAATACATCTGAATATAGTTTCAAAGTTTGTTATGGCAACAATATTTAGGATATCACAAATCCTTTTAGAACTTTACATTAGCTATTTCTCTACACTATTCTGACCTAAAAGTGACTTGGATAATAGTTGACTTTTTTAAAGATTGTTTTAACTCACTTTCTGTTGACAGTTGGTGATGATATGACCGTGACTCACAATAATCATATCAATGCTATCAGCCCACCACACCAAACATATTTTCCAATTTTGATGTAACATAATACACGTGTAACATATACCCCATCTTTCTGTGCCCCATACCAGTGGACACTACCAAGCTTCCCTGTCCAGCCCATGTGCCAGCCTCTGTCTGGGCCCAATGACCAGCGACTCTGACATGTGCCAGGTTTCAAGAGTGCTGGAGCCTGTTAAGGGACCCAAAAACCCTAAAAAGCTTGAAAATATAAGTGGCTCTGAAAACAAATGAAAAGATACATTTAAAAGTGCAAGTGGTGAGATCAATGTGCGTAAACAGCAGTAAGAGTGCATCTATGGTCCTGTGAGTTTCATCTTACCTGCGGTCAGGCAGGATGGGCACTCTCCAGCCCTTGATGAAGCTGAGTCTGTTGTCTGAGAGCTCCACTTTGAGAGGTAGTTTAGGTACCCAGACCGTGAGCTCAAGAGGCGCGCTGAGATGCTCATAGCTGAAAATCACCCTGGCGTTCATGGAACCACGAGTCTCTTTTCCGTTCACAAACACATAGTCACAATTCATGGACACCTGTTGGGGGGAGTGGAGACAGATGGGAGGCTGTGATTGAATGCCCTGTAATCTGTGGAAGGTCTACACAATACACGCTCACTTGATCTCTCCACCTGCAAGTGGATATCAGTTTAAAGTAGTGCTGTCAATCAGATAAAAACTCTATTTCAATCAATTACATGGTATGATGATCACTTAATTTAATGACAATTAATTTGCATTGGCTGGGAAAAGCCTGTAAATGAACATAATTAAAAGATAACACATTTACTGTGGCAGGTGGGTAAATCATTGACTAGACGTTCAAAAAGTTGCCCTTTGAGCAGTATATATTTAAATATATACTGCTATAATATATATACTGCTGTAAATATATACGGTCTTATTTGTGTTTTATTGAACAGACGTCTATCACAGACTTATAGCCAATAGCGATACATTTTTCCATCTGCAAAATGTTTTCATTGATGGTCTATAAAAATGTGTGTTACTAGAAAAACATTCGGACATTGGTAACACTTTCCAATTAAAAAAATAAGACCCCTGCATTCTGTTCCACTCTGTTGCGTTCCATCAGCTGTTTCTGAACGCAAGAGCGAGTCCAGTGTTATCCCCTTATTCTGCCCTACAGTAGCGCACCGCTTCAGTTTTACACCCACATGCATCATTAATTGTACTTAACATCTAAATTGAAAATTTAAAGTAGTTTAAAGTCATTTTTAATTTTAAATAAGCATTAAAATAGCTAACTTGTCAACTTGCAAACAAATGTGAGCTAGCAAAACAGTAACAAGAATGCATCTGCAAGTATTCTTAAAAAACACGACTTTTTTTCTTCCTAAAATAACACCCCTTAGGAACCGTGTCTGACAGCTTTTATCCTGAGGCACCGGTTATTCGAAGCAGCAATTGTTATTCAGTGAACTTTTTTTTCAGGTCACACAAACAAAAGCACAAAGTAACACACTAATACATACACACTTTTTGTTTCAAAGTGGAGGAAATTTCATTAATTTACCCAGAGACGTACCACAGAAAGCCCCAAAAAGCTGTTTTTTCTTATTCCTCCAGGTCTGCAGACAGATTTCTAAACCGCAGTCTTTAAAAATAAATGATTTACTGTAATAGATAGTCTAAGCTTTGCTTTGGGATACCATCTATGATTTATCTGGAGGTCTGAGGCAGATGACACTGTAATCAGAGAACCTAATCTCCCTCAAATGGAGGTCGGGAGCTGCCGTCTACTCAAGCCCAGACATTCATCATGGCAGTAGATATCTGTGTAATAAAATATGTAGGTCCTGAAGACAGCCCCACTTCTATACATACCATCAATATAGGGAATTGATCAGAGGAGATGGCTCGCTCTCCAAGGTAGCCTTTAGGAGAACCTGCTGAAAAACTCACCCTGGCTCACTTCATTCCTTTTTAAAGAGACTGTTATTCAGTGGAAAAAAACATGAGTCATACTTCAGAAAAAACGGACATATGGTGTAAGAGCTGAGCGGAGAGCGGCAGTGAGGGAGGGACGCGCAGCTTTTCATGTTCAAAAGAAACATTTTATGTCTTCGCATAAATCTTTATATCTAAGGAATTAGGAAAGTGCACCACAGCATGGTTTTGAGAAATTAAAACATTCTGCTTTTATCTCTGACAAAAAAGACTTGACTTAATATTAATTGACTTTGAGTAATAGTTAACCCGGTATGACACGCCTTGAGGCATTAAGCTGCAATGGAAACACTGGTTCAACCAATGGCATGAGTTTGGTGGGGGGGACTATCCGTTTGATTGACCTATAGTCACATGGAGGCGGGGTGTTGAGGGAAATTGTTTGAAAACAACCACAGGAGGAAATTACACGCTTCACCTTTAAATTTTGGTCTGGCTAAATTTCTTGTTAGGTTCCAACAGCACTCCACGGTCTCCCAACTGTGTTCCTGCTGAGCCACTTCTGTTGATGTGAACTCTGTCTTGACCCACTTGCTCCTAGGGCTTCTAATAAACTTGGCTGGATAATTCTAAGTCAAAAGCAGTTAAGGGCTGTGGGCGTCACTAGTTAGGAGGGCCAGCTGAAAGTACTTTTATGTGCCTGACTGCGGTCAGCATGCCACAGAGTCACTAATCTGCCCTGGCACTGCACGTATTTTCAGAGGAGTGGCAGGGGCGAGGTCAGGAGAGCGCCGCCCACCGAGAGGCCCTCAGCCTCAACAACCGCCAGCTGTGTTTAGTTCAACAAGTCCCCCCACCCGTCCAAGCTACTGTCACACACAGTCAAGCAGATGCACGTTTATGCATTTGCAGCATCATAATTATTTCTGTAAACATATGTAACCTAAATGAAATCTTAAACAAACAATTCAAACGATTTGCTATTAATACAATAATTAAATTTTCATGAAAGCAGAGTAAAGTATCATTAATGAGTTAAAAAGAAACTCGTGCATAGACTTATTAATCAAGATGAACAGGTTCCAGTCCTTAATATTAGGTGCCAGTACAGAAAATACACAATAAATTAAAGACACCATGGAATCAAAATGTATTATTCTTGTTTTCTTCTGAAACATTACAATGTTTATTATAAATGGTTTATCTGTGCACAGCTTTAATTCATGTGCTCTTGTAATCTTTAATCAAAAACATTAACATCCCCTTCCCTACGAAACAACATCTCATATATGTCATTTGTCTCTCTACGAGGGCGGGGCTATACTGACTGTCCAATAGTCATGCAGTTTCTACCCCTCCAACTTCCAACGGTCCAATCAACTCCCATCCTATGTTTTTTCCTCATTTCATAAGTCGCTTCACTCGGGTATGCGTCCCTATAGGGAAGAAAACAGTTCCCCTGAAGAAAAAACTCTTAAATTTGACACATGTTCGCTTAGCTACTGTACATATTACTGCACAATATACCAACACTTAACCCATTAACCTTAGTATACATGTTAGGGGCCATATCTATCTAGTACACAGTAGCTGGATTGTTAAAGCCAGAAGCTAATAAAATGATACATGTAGTGGCTGTTATTATAGTTCATAAAAAAATCAATGACATTAATATTGGAACAAGAAAACGTATATGGTTTAATTAAAGTTTCTGCTTTTTCTAAGCAATGACTCATGCATTACAAAAGCAAGATCAGCTGGGACTGTCTGTTTCCTGCTCACAAGCACAAAACTCCACTGGGTCTCAACATTAACCATACACTATTAAAATACACAGACAAACGCTAAAAATATGTTGTGGTCTATTGCCTCATCTTTTTTACAAACCAATTAAAATTGCGGCTATTAATTTGTATATCGGTAACTAGGGCACGTTTGGTTGCATTTTATTATGCGATAAATGTGATGGAGAGGGAAATGCGTGGCATACGTCTTTGTTACCTAATGTAAAACTACATTTGATTAAAAACAATCTTTATTGTTTTTATGATTAGTAAAGGGAGGTTTGTTACTACAATAAATGCGTCAGTTTCTCGCAAATCTGGTATCACACACATTTTGGCAAACACAAAACATGACTGACTATTTCACAGCGATCTGACACATAGCTGGTATAAATGAATATGAACTGAAGTTTATTTGCTTTTTACATCCAAACATTTGTGTCTGAGCACAAAGTACTCAAATACACACTATAACATCCAAATGTGTGTCAAAATTTGAAAAAGACACCTGGTTATAACAGACTGTATTGTCAATTTTGTATCTGAACCACCAAACAAACAAGCTATTAAAAGTAATTTCCATGCATGCAGCATATGATGTCATCGTCACACGCGCATATGCACCCATCTGTTGTGGCGTCCCCATCCTAAAGTAAATGCGCCGGCTTTATGGAAAGGGTCTATCATAATAGATCCTCGTGACTACCTTTTGAATAAGATATTACTGGAGCCTGTAACCTTTGTCTTTTGTATGACACTTTTTTCGGCCCTGCACCCAGCGTTTTATTGAACTGTCAGGACTCATGTTGTCTCAGCTTGAAGGGCTCATCTTGAATTAGCCTCCAAAGTTCAATGGCCCGGGTGGCCGAGCAAACCCACTCAATAACACCAGAGCTAATGCTCTGCCCAGGCACTGTGGCACACACACGTATAGTCTAAGGACAGATAAACAATGCACGCCCTCTCGCCCCATCTCGCCTGACTTACGAATCTCAATCTTGGCGGACAGATGACAACACTCCGAGACATATGATTATTTCTCTACATTTTAGATATAGTTTACAGTTGAATTAGATTTCTATTTTTAGATTTGTTGTGCCCTGGAACAGATGGAAAACATTGTTGAAATTATTGCTTCCTTAAGCAAAGGACACTGTAAATATTTTGCTCTGTATTTATGAGCCTCCAGAAAATAAACAACTGACCCCTTGTGCCAATACCCAAAAATAAGTTATAATAGGCTAGGTCCTCTCTTAGCTGCATACACACTTATGATATTGCTTCCATGCATATGGGTAAAATGCACTCAAAATTATGAAGAAGCTAGAGATTTCCTGAACTGACACACAGTGAATGATCAGCGCTTCAGCTGGAGTCCATCTGCATATTTATTGATTTTTTTGTAAACATGAGCTGGGAGAAATTTCAGGGTTAAAAAGGTACTGCTGATTACTTCACAGTATGGAAAATTCAACACAATTCAACAGTATGGAAAAGTCCCCAATTGCACATACAGTACGGAAGCTCATAGAGGCCATGCATTTTATGTTATATGTTGTTTTGGGTCTTAACAAACAAAGTGATTTTATTGAAAATAGGCATATAGGCAAATATACAGAAAATAGCCATTTGACCACATTGCTCATTATAGATTTTCATTATAAATTATTTACTCAATTACAGGGGCACTAATATTCATAATAACAGCACTTGTGCTTGTGTGATATTCCTTGTGTACATAGTTCAGTCTTTATATAATAAATATAGTCATTTTATTAATTTTATTCTGATTTATATTAAGTAAATGAATCATTCTGCTCAGGTGGCCGAAGGGGCCACTGAAACGGCAAGAATAAATAAAGAGGCAGCAGGATCTCTTGACTCAAATACACGAGAGTATTGGTTAAAATTAAAATAAGAACTTCATTCGTGTTTTTAATTCAATTGCCCCCCTGAGTCCAGACTCTATTTACAACAGATTCACGACATGCCTAAGTCATTTTACTTGGTCTTACAAAAAGAGCTTCCAACCCAGTTCGGTGCTTTCAGTGGGACCCTTCGTTCAAATATTAAACACAGGTCAAGTGTGCGCTCGCTGCTCCTGATTGGCTGGAGACTCACTCATTCTGCGGCACACTAAACACTTCTAATGAACTGAAAAGCCAACGATGCCTTTAGGGGACAGAGAAAGCAATGGCCACAGGAGCATACATAAACTCCCCTACACCAGGTTTTGATGGTCATTTTATGATCTCTGTGATGGAAAAGTGCTGTTTTCTGTGATTTATCATGAACGCAGAGGAACAGGAAGTCCTGGTTGACTGGACTTCTTTGTGTGGGCGTGACGTACCTTGACAATTTCCTCGTTGAAAGACTCGCACTGCACAAACGACGAGACGTCAGTGACCGCCCCGTTTATCTCTATGGAAACCACCTTGACGGGGATGGCCACAGTTCGGCCAGTTAGAACCGCTGTGTTGATAATCTCAGTGTCCTGGGTATGACAGAGAGAGAGAGAGAGAGAGAGAGAGAGAGGGTATGAGTCAGGAGGTTAGCACAAGTTCACTGCACCAGGAATCTGAATGTTCAGGAAAGCCCTACAGTCAGTTAGAAGACAGTGTGTATATTAGCCTTATAAAGTCAAAAGCAATGGGTTTCCTTCTCTCAAAGGAACATGTCCAAACAGTATAAATTCTGGTTGACTGGTTTTAATGCTGTTTTTAAATGCAGACACCTGCATTTAAACTTGTCATGCCCATTTACAATGAGGGGGTGTGTCCCTGCTGAAAAAACAGCTTTAGTTAGCCTGAGATAGTTTGCTGGTCTATAGACTAGTTTTAATGGAGTTCTGAGAACGTTTAACCCTAAACTAACTAGGACTACCTTTAATTGTTAAGACCGAGCAGCTAACAGCTTGTGCTGGTTTATTGCTATCAACACTGATTATGAGAAAAAAAGACATGATAATTTTATGCAGCTTAAAACATGGACGTTCTGTATGTGAAAAATGAAGCTATTTGTGACATGATTAACTAGGACTGAGATTTCCATACAACATCCAGCACATATAGCACTCGTATGGGCTATACTGCATCCTCAGCGTACTAATTTAAAAGTTTTCCTGTCGGATGACACGTGCAAATAAATCTACGCTGTCAATTACACTTCAAAAGCTGGAGCCAATTAAAGAACACAATTGCTTTTCAGCAAAAATCAATTAATTATTTTGGTTAGAACTGCTGCAGGGACGTTACACAACTGTAAATTACTTCCCTTGTGGTCCTCAGGAATAAAGAAAATACGCAGCTTGTGTTCCCTCTCGCTTCCATCAAAAGCCGCATGCTTGAGGGACAATTTTGAGTCCTTTCGCTTTAAAATGTGTGTTTATAAAAAGATTTAAGTGCCTCAGACGTGCAATTTTACCAAAGGACTAAAGCATACATGAAAAATCTTTTTTTGTTGTTGCTGAACGTCCAAACAAGGTGTTAAAAACAAAAACGCCACCACAGAGTGACAAATGCCCAAAGTGATGCGCTCATTCACAGCTTCAATGATCTTTAATATACAGCTATATGATGAATGGGATTTTAGGCCAATGGGATTTCTCTGTGGGCGGGGCTAACCAATGGCTGCAGCCAACAGTCGAGTAACAACATTGAACTGCTTTCAAAATGCCCCTTTTTTTGGATTTATCACTTGTCACTTTATCAAGTCATGCTTGTGTAGGAGATTGATTCATTTCAACTGAACTTGTTTTTACACCCTATTGAAACTATTACAAAATATCTACAACATAGTTTGTCTCTCTGCACATATGCGAAAAGGAAACCAAAGTCATCACACAAAAAGAATCCTAAACATTCCACTTGCAAATCACAATCTGAACTGTATTTAATATCTCCCCACTGAGTAAATGAGTTATTAACTCAGAATTACAGCTCTGATACCCCCCAGCTGATTCTGCATAATCATAATTTTTATTCAAAGAGCTGGTCTTCCTGTCTGCCTTTTTAAATGGAAGTCTTGGGTAATTGCACAAAGAAGGAAAAATCATTATGGGCCTATGAGAAAGCTTTCCTTTTGCAGCCGACCGGCTGAAATCTTAACCTGACAGCTTATTTTTATGCAAGGTAAACTTTAAAGGTCAACAATTCACCCATAGAATTGATTTAATTCATATTAATTCATGCAGCTATCGTGCTGGTATTACCTACTGCTGTCATACCACTGAAAGCAAAAAGCTAAACAGATGGCCGGGGACACACGGGGAAGTTCTTTCAGATTCAGTTTAATTTTAGGTAAATCAAGTCTAAGAAACAGTTTTAGTCTCTCATTTCTCTTGTTATACGATGGTACAGAATGGTAGCACATGTACCACGGTGTACATATAATAACAAAATTAAATTATTATGGTGTCATATCCAAAAAACAGTGTATTAACATGGCACTTTATGTTGGTGGCAGCCAAATAAATGAGTTTTTAGACATGTTACCATGGCAGCATGTTGAAAACTGACAATAACACGGTACTTTACTTCCACAGCTCATATCATCATTCTGAACCACTGAAAGATGACACAGCACCGTTTGAGTGTGTAGTGGAGAATGCAAAGTTTGTGATTTACTGTGATGAGCGAAACACCAGGCTCAGATGGATACAAACAGCACCGGCCGTAAATAACAGTAAGGAGGCTTTTGCAAGCCATTAAACACTTCACACGAAGTCAGAGCAAAGAAAACACAAGCTTCTTATCACATACAACGAGATACAAAAGACACAAGCTGTTTGATATCAGACACCGTCGAGCTGACAGACTGCCCTTACTGTGAGATTTCTCTAAGCAACTTACAGGTGTGTACAATGTACCGTGGACATGCATCCAGTTTGCTTTCATTTCAGTGTGGATTTAAATATGAACCTTATGAAATGGTGAACATGAAATGGTGTTCACAACCTATTTTACTTCTGAAATGTGACAAACAGGACACTCAATAGGAAAACGTTGGTTGGGAAGAACTTGATTTTAGCGGGAATTTATTGTGTTATGAAAAATGGGCTTTCATAATAGACCAGAGCTAGACCTGAATATGAATGAGCAGATTATAGAGGACCTGTCCTCTTCTGTAACACCACGGGTAACTTCTGAGGAGGCTGTCTGACTGGGACGTGGAGGCTAAAGGTCAGCTTGCCTTCGAGAGCATCAAGACATGCTAACACCATGTTTTCAGCTCTGTCATTACTCGCCGTTTCATGGTTCATATCGACTGCGTCTGGCAAGCTCCAAAGAAGAAAACAACTAAAGAAAACATAAAAGCGCCATAAAAACAGTCCATGTAACTTGTCCACGTAGTATAGCAATTGAGCCATATGGGTTAGCGCTTGACCGATGCGCTAACTATACCGTATCATGGTACGGACAAGAACCGTGTGAACATTCTTCAGTTTTGCTACATTTTTCGGTTTTGCTTTTGTGTTCCAGGCAGAAAACAACAACATATGATTTCGTAATGACCCAGTAAATAAGGACAGAATTGTCACATTTGGGTGAACTGTTCCTTTGATGACAAATCTACTCCTCATGCTGACAGTCCTGCCATGAATCGGCAGCACAATGAGGCCACCATGACCTCACACCCAGCATCTTTATTTATATACACAAACCATTCTTTGATCAGAACGCATGTGTGTGTGTTTGGATGGTGCATGAGTGTGTGATAGTAGCCCCGAGTGGAAGACTGTGTCATATCTTATTTATGAGGCACTATTGAAGCGAGTGGCCGCAGTGAAGCCAGTGTAGGCAATGTTCTGCCCCCTGAGTGCTGATCGAGGACTGGCCCCTGTGCCGTTTCAGGAGGAAATGCAGAGCTGATCCTGTATCAGTGTTAAAGAGCTCGGTCACTTGCCCTACTAGAAGAGCAGATCATTTTATTAAAGGTTGAGAGAATGGCTTTGTGAGGTGGGAGGCTAATATGTAATGTATACATACATACTGTATGTATGTATGCATGCATGTATGTATACACACACAGACACACACACACTCACATTCAGATATGTAGTTTACAGGGACTGTCCATAGGCATAATAATTCTTTATACTGAGCTAATAACATTTTTATCTTCTTCCCCTAATTCCAACCCTAAACATTTAAATTATTTAATTTAAACAATAACACCATTTAGTTTTTGGTTTATAAGGACATAGGAAATGTCTCCATATACCATGCTTACGTCATCATACACATCATTATATGTATTTGTGTCCCCCTAAACCACATATACTGCTTTGCACACACAAACACACATTCTCCTGTATGCTAACTAATTTTCCTTCACCACTTATCAATTATTTTGTAATAAAATATTTTGCAAAGGAATGACTTTTATAAAGAAATTAATTGGGTAAAGAAAGTAATGAGCTTTTAGATCAAAAGGGTTTAAGATCTCGAGATATATAAAGTACACATTCTCTTAGTTTTCTTCTCTGTGTTTGAAGCATCCACTGAGCTTTTATCCTGTCATGTGTATGCAGTAGATGCCGCATGCTTAAACAACATGCACAATGAGGTGTGAGTGCCTGTTACCTATTGTGCTCGTGCATGGTGTGCTCGACAATCTTATCTACACCTATGTTTGCCTGCTCTGTACGCTGCGTACTCGTTCCATGCTCTGTAAGTCAATGTCTTTGATTGTTGGATCTGTGGGTGTGGGTGGGTGTATAAAGTGAGATTTGCTCGCCTAAATCAGAGCTGTGTTTCCCTCATGCGCTTGGCACGCGGTGTATAGATTCTGCTTGTTATATCCATAAACACATTTTCCATGAGCTTCCCTGATTGCTATCTAGTAACAAATCCCCCAATGAGGGAGACAAGAACTCTGAGCATTACATGATTCACAAAGAAGGTCTTCTTCATGCATATATATAT
>JAZGTI010017492.1:0-12169 GCA_036877585.1 Botia kubotai | reverse complement strand
TATCCTCGATTCACACTGAAGTAACTCTAATGGAACTGTGACACTGTCCGTCATTCTGTGCGCTGGTCTGTCTCTCACAGTGTGAAATTACAATCATCATATTCTAGTGCTGAATGGAATCATACAGTCATACCAGCCATTTCTAGGATCTACACAATCATTACCATAACATCTCTAACACTATGTAACCTGTGTCTGTCAAAAAATACAGTTATTATGTTTGATTTTACCTTGCGTCATAGCTTTTGCGAAAGATCCTGCATATAAACACACAGAGCGGCTTAAAATTTTCATAGAAAATCATATATTGGTATTTTGGTGTAATAATAACAATATGTACCAATGATATCTTTTCTGAAAGCTATGTGTCCGCAATGTAGCATTTTATCAAGTGTAAATTATTTACACACATTTACAAGTGACATTCCTTGCTGCCTAAAATTACCTAAATCTGATTTTACTATAATTTTTTATCTGCTTATATAACCAAACTTGCTGTTAATCTAATTTAAATGTAATCTATAAATTACACTTATTCATCATCAAAGCATAAGATAGAGCAGTAAAACTTATAAGCATTCTATACAAACCTTGATAAGTGTAATGGAAGCACAGAGTCATGTGGATCCATCTGCAAAACCGGCAATAGTTCAATACCAGCAAAAAGAGCAATGGAGATAAGGCAAAATCGTAAATGTGTAAAGAGGCAATGGTCGAGGCAGGCAGCAAACAATCAAAATGGTAATCCAAATCAGAGTCCAAAGGCAGGCAGCAAACAATCCAAAAACGTAATCCCAATCACAGTCCAAGGGCAGGCAGCAAACAATCAAAAACCATAAACAATTCAATAGAAACCAGGTAGACAATAACAAGTAAACACTCTGTAATGTTAGCCAGGGCAAAAAAAGACATCGCACAGAGTAATGGAAGTTCAGGGTTTAAATAGGCCGCTAATTGCGAGCAGGTGCACCAAACAGGAAGTAGTCAGCCCCAGCCCCATGGGAAATGTAGTCCAAATCAAAACTAATACTCAGGAGATGACTCCCTCTGGTGGTGCGGAGGAGGTGAAGCGGAAGCCTCCTGCGAGCGCTCCTGAAGCGAGGAGAAAATTGACGCCGGGGTCTTCCTCGTGGTCTGGGGCCGGCCTCTCGGGATGAGCCCTATGAAACTCCTATGTAATGGTCGGGTCCAGGATCCACCCAAGATCACTCCTCCGGGCCGTACCCCTACCAGTCCATCAGGAGGTACTGGATCCTGCCTCCCCGGTGCCTGGGATCGAGCAATTGGTTTACTGGAGGGGGTGATAGGAGGGGCCTGTTCCCGGAGACCCCCCTCCGGACCTCCAGCCGGGGCACCAGTGCGTTTTAGTAGAGAAACATGGAAAGTTAGTGGGTAATTCTAATCTTACAGATACTGGGGTAATTAATTTTAGGATTTTGAAAGGACCCATATACCTGGGGCTGAGTTTCCTGCAGGGCAGATGGAGACGTAGGTCCTTAGTGGAGAGCCACACCCACTGTCCGGGAGCGAACTCGTGGCCGGGACACCTATGATGTCCCATCTTGCAGCATGCAGCAGGTGGGTGTGGGCTCTCTCCCATACTTCTTCACTATGTTGTAGTCATTCCGCGACGGCTGGTAAGTCCGTCGGTTTTCCGGACCAAGGGAATAACGGTGGTTGGAACCCAAGAACGCATTTAAATGGAGTCATGCCCGTGGCAGGTTTAACCAAGGAGTTTTGCGCATACTCCGCCCACATTAGAAACCTACTCCAGTCCGTCTGTCTCTGGTTACAATAGGATCTGAGGAAGCGAATAATCTCCTGATTGAGTCTCTTGGTCTGTCCATTGGATTGGGGTTGGTATCCAGAAGTTAAGCTCACGACTGTAAAACCAGAAGACATAATTACATAACAGTTCAGCAGTCCTTAGGGATGTGGGAAGCTTGGGTAAAGGTATCAGTCGGCAGGCCTTAGAGAACCGGTCTATGATAGTGAATATTGTGGTGTTGCCTTGAGAGTTCGTGAGGTCAGTGATGAAGTCAATTGTGATGTGGGATCAGGGGCGATGGGATGTGGGCAAGGGCTGGAGTACCCTGCGGGCAGCTGTTTTGAAATTTTGGAGATCTGACATGTGTTACAGTTCTGGATATATGCTATAGTGTCGGAGGTGAGGGTAGGCCACCAGTATAGGTTCTTGAGAAGTTGAACTGTGGCATTAATACCTTGGTGGCCTAAGCTAGGATTTTCATGAACCTGAGTGAGTACTCGCTTCCTTAACTGTTTAAGAACAAATAAGAGGTTTTCTGGACATTCGGGAGGTGTGGCCTGCAGCTCGTTAGCATTCCGAATCCCGGTTAGTAAGTCCCACTGGACTGGGGCAACTAGGATCTTTTCAGGAATAATGCTCTCTGGGGAAAAGGTTTCATGGGGAGACTCAAACTGCCTGGATAAAGCGTCTGCTTTAGTGTTCTATGAGCCTGGATGGTAAGTTACTGAGAAATTAAAACGGGTAAAGAACAATGACCAACGGGCCTGGCGGGATTGAGGCGCTTAATGATGCATAAATATTCTAAATTCTTGAGATCGGTGATCATGGTTAACAGAAAGACAGCACCCTCTAGCCAGTGACGCCATTCCTCAAGTGCTAGTTTTATAGCTAGTAGCTCCCGGTTACCTACATCATAATTTTGCTTGGCAGGGGATAACTTACGGGAAAAGTAGGCCCATGGGAAATGTAGTCCAAATCAAAACTAATACTCAGGAGATGGCTCCCTCTGGTGGTGCGGAGGAGGTGGAGTGGGAGCCTTCTCCGTAACAATAAGAGTTCCTTGTTCCAGACATTTTGGCTTTTGTAATCTGAGCAGACCAATCAGAGCTCTGTTTTAAATGGAATGAAAAAGCATCCAGAACATAATGCTGCCAGGAACCAAAGGCCACCAACCTCCACAATACTGTTCACATTCGTTTGGAGCCAGGCCACCAAGACACAAAAGCACAACGGAAGAAGGGCTAACTTTTAGGAATGCCCAAGATGCTATAGGCCAGTAGACTGACTCAAGGCATGGGGTAGGGGGCTATTGTTTAACAGAGAGAGACAGGGGCAGGTTAAGGGGGAGAAAGAATTAGAAAAGAAACAGAGCACTCTTTCTCTCAACAGATTCTTTTTCTAACTGTGGGGACGAATGCAGGAGATATTTGGCCATCCCAACTTTTCTCCCTTTCTTTAAAATGCACTTATCAATCGCTTGATCTCCATTCTATCTTGAGAAAGATTTTATAACAAATGAATGTGTGTGAAGGGCAGAGGTTACACAGTTTACTTAGGGGGTATTAGCAGAAGGCCCAAAAGAGCTTATAAAAGTCAATAAGCGGATACTTAAATATTTCCAGAGCTATTGATTTTTTTTCTAAAATTAGTTTGTTATGTGTTTTTACTAATACTTTGTTATAGTTATAAGTTATGACAGCAAAATAGCAGGGAATAGAGTTTTTAAAGAGCAACTACATATTAATATATTTATAACCATAAACATTGCCAATCATGATGTCACAAGTTCAGTTTGACCTAGTTCAAACAGACCAATTTTACTATCCTAATTGTACTGTCTTTAAGTGTATTGAAGCATCAATGTGAACTGCACTTATGACAACAGAAAAATAATGTCACTTGACAAACAAAGACAATCAAAAGCGATGGGCTAGATACAAAGCCTTCCTGCGTTAAGACTGAAGAGACATTTAGCTCTGTTTCTACATGATCTGTGATAGAGTTGGTCAACACGTCTAGGTCTCAGACAATGCAAAAGGCCACTGCGGTATTGTAACCTTGCATATGGGATTTAGTACATGAAATTCATAATGGTAAACATTGACAGATGGCGTCAGTTTGTTTCCATTGGGGACTAAGATTGGTACACTTGTCCTAAGTGGCTCATTGGTGCTGAAGACTAAGCATGGTTGAAGAATACCCTTAATAACGTCCTTAAACAAGACCTTTTGTGGCCCCAGCCTTTCTCAGGCCACAGAATTAGGCTTCCTTTTCTGTGGCCTTTCTCCCTGTCTTTTCTCCCCCTGTAAACCACTATGTGAAGTGGTTCATTACGGAGCCTCTCCTCCACTCAGGTAGTGGCCCGGGCCATTCCAAGCTCTTCAATCCTGTAACTCCCTAAAGGAAAGAAAAAGGAAAACATATTGGACAAAGGTCCTGTTAGCACTTCCTATGGAAAATTAGCAGCTTTCGCAAAGGTAGAAATCCCAATTACCTGACATTGTGAGGGTACGCCTAAAGGCTCGCTAGCAACTTGCTACAGTGCTAAAGTGAGATGCCCCCCCTATTCCTAATTAGGAGAGAAGATGCTCTTCTCCCTTCTGAGTGCATCTATTTACCTTGTCCAAAGCTCCCCACTCCTGGAACCCTCAAAAATCCCCAAAATGCACCTTTGAGACACAGAAGTGCTCTCTTGCTTCAAGCGGGTGGTGATGGGCCTTTTGCATCCCCACCGTTCTTCCTTCAGGTCCAGTGGGCCTGCTTGGGATGCATTGTACACCCCTGAGAATTCTCTCAGGACGGGAACAACAGTATGAAGGGTAGGAGCACATACTTGTAAGAAAAATAATGACAGAGAAAAAAATCTTTTCCGTCACTATAGGATGATCTGTAAAGGTCGGTTTCAGATGTCACTGCCTGTGGAATGCACTAGACCTCTAAGGTGGCCAAGAATGTTAGTGTAGTACACCGTCAAAAGCTCAAGGAGGAACCCAAAGCTTTCAGACAACTGGTTAAATTAAACTTCCTCCTCCTCAGCTAAACAAATGCTTGTTTTGGCATACGGTGACTGAAAGAAAATTCTGAACAAGACGACCGCAACTGGAGGAAGGTCTAAAAACAGAATGGAATGTATTTGTGCTGGCCAATAACTCACAATAATGTGTGCAAAGAATCAGAAACTCCAATCACTGTTTTCACAAGTCACTTGTCCAAGTCACATATTTTCACATTCAAAAGGACATTTGCAAAATGTTTCATGAATGCACAGTGTCTGATGTCATCTGATATTATCTACTCAATCTGAACAGCAAAAGTTTTAACATGGCAGTAGGGCTAAGTGTAAGACTCCTAAAGTGTTCAAAGGATGCATACAGTGCTTGCCTAAAACAGGTCATGGAGAACAATTGTGGGAGACAGACTCCAGACTTGCTTTGTCTGCCATTAGTCATTGTAATTCATTTCCTCTTACAAATCATTCCAGTTTTAATATTTAACTGCTACTGGGAGACTGCATTAAACAGATTAATTTTACTATTAGTAGAAGTATATTGTCATGAAAAATGCATGCATTCTCAATGTAACATGGGGCTGATATGAAAAAAAAAATCAGGTATACTTCTATGTTTTTTTGGCATTTGATTTGGCATATAATAAATGTTTTTTACTCTTCAGAAGGATTAGCAAATACAAGCACAAATGTAATATCCCCTCCAGATTCTAATTATTATGTTTAGCAGATTGTAAATTGAACTTATTAAAGGTTATGTATATTCCTGGTATTAATATTTTAAATACTGTTGATAAGGAATTGTTTTCATTTTTATTCAAACAAAGATAAAACAGACAAAAATATATTTTTAAAGTTCATTATATTATGCAAAGTATAACATTAAAAGAAAGAAATGTTTTTCAAAATATTATACAATATTATAAATGTATTATACATACATTTTTCTTTTTTTGACCATCAATGACATGATACTATGGGGGTGACAAAAATATCTGAGTTTCAAATGTTAAATGTTAAGGTTGGAAATTGATTTTAAGGTTATAAAATAATTACATGCCTAGATTAAAGACTTAAAAAATGTGTGTATGTTTTATACAAATATGACATATTTCTGGTCTTAATACGTCTGTCCTGTAGAAAATCTGTGTTGTGACCCACAAAATGTGTCACCTGTTTTCTGTTTGTTATAGATGGAAATCTAGAACTTGGCACATACAATATCTGCTTTGATTGCTATAAAATAATACATTTGAGAAATGTACTCACAGTTGATACATAAAGCTTAGTAAACTACATATGGAATTTCCCCTTAAAAATTACACATTCATTAAAGAGAGAAATCTGTATTTAGTTCATTAAGAGATTTGATAACTGCAGCATTTAGCAGAACAGAAGTTAGCTTGAACACACTAGCATTTAGTAAACTAAAAATCACAAGATACATTGTAGCATTCTGCTACAGGTCATCAAAAAACCCATAAACACTACAGCGTTCGGTGTCCTGCTTCTTAAGATGAAAGTGTAACGTTAGGAAAACCTTCTGCTGGTGTATAAATACATGTTAGTGGACTGTTACTTTTCAGTTTAAAATTATTTATTTTGTTTATCCACAATAAAGAAGATGGGAAAACTAAAGACACATTCTCTGCTAACAGAGAAAAAACCTCACTCATGTATATCATCAGTGTTCATATAATCAAAGTGCATAACAGAAGTATAATGAGAATACTACTGTCCCTCACTTTCTCTGATTTTTACCTCTAAAAATATTCTTTAAATTCCTTATATACATGAAAGCTAATTAAGTACTTGTAAGTTCTTTATGGTCTTACGTCTCTAGGCTAGACATGGTAACCAATCAAATCAAGAGGTAGAGGTCACATAGATATCAAAGCCTCTATGACTCACTGTTAATCACTGACAACAGTTCAGAGCGTTATTACGACCCCACAAGCTAATCAGCACGCATGTGATCTCTCCTGCTGTCCTATCTATGTCATCTTTGTTTCTCTTTAAGAGGTTTTGGCTCCAAGAAATTGGTTTTGATTAGTAAATTCAGTCCAGTCTTTTTCTCATATCTGTCTTGTTAGTATTCATTGTTGAATAGCTGTAGCTGCATATAGGCACTCCTGGTCTGTATTTGCTCTCTTTAAATTGACTATGGCCTGTGGCAAACAACGCTAGCATCTGGAATAGAGAAATAACACCTGGTGACAGTCGCTTAGCACCTCGACAGTAAATTAAGTCCTCAGTGCCACACGCTGCTTAAGTGCACCACGCACGATACCAATCTGCAAGTTTATTATTGCCTGTCCCCGTTTGCCATTATCGGAAAACACAGTCATTAAAAAGCATTTGACCTTTTTTCAACAAGGATCCAGAAATTACTTTTCCTTTTTTTCAGCCTGCTCTCTCACTCTCTTGTTCTCCAATCATACTTCTCTGCAAATTGTAATGCTACCCCCTTCACAGAGTGAACCACATCAGACAGCCCTGAGGATATACTGTATTTAGTTAAATGTTATATCTGCCAATTTCAAGACAATGAAGAGGAGAAAAATAGGATGGAGACACAAGGGGAAGAGAGCAAGAGAGAGAGGAAGAGAGTAGATACGGCTCCCTTCTGACAATGTAAAGAGGACAGCTTTCGCTCTTGGACGGCAGTGCTGAATTTTGCTAATAGTGACTGTTGGTGTTTTCAGAGTGAGGGAAAAAGGGGGGCAGGAGGGGGTGGTCTGTGTGAGGGTGAGCTGAATCCCCTGCATTCTCTTTGAAATCCCTCCTCATCGCTATCAAGGCCTGTCACATGTATTGGATTCCATGCATTTGTTTTCAGCAGGGTATGAACTGTGCCTGGCTCTTGGAACTGTTGCTGGAGGAACATTTCCAAGGATCTGTGTGTTGAGCTGGAGCAATACAAAATGGCTTCTTTAGAAAGGCCTCAGTCAAATAGATATTTTCAGACATGTGCCAGATTCATGTGCCACTGCACATTGAATATGCTGTAAGTCGTTATTCATTAGTGCCTATATATATGGATAGATATGAATATTAATATATATATATATATACTGTATATATATATATATATATATATATATATAACATATATATATAAACAATTACCAATATACCATTACCTTTACTATTATGTTTACTATCATTTATGTTGTTATTTTACATTTAAATAACAATTTATGACTAACAGATGAGTTACCTACTCACCTTCTGTGCATGAGTTTATAATGATGTGCTATTTAATCTGCTCTGTCCAGCTGTGTCTCCCTGCAGGGGGTGCTGTGCCCAGTTCTGTATCGTGAAGGGCTCATTTGTTTAAAAGATCGAATTTTTGAGGACTCCATACACACAATAAAAACATTATTACCCTAAATGCCCTCCTAACAGTATCATACCTCACAAGTTTGCTTTAGGTTAGTAGTGAATTGAGGCAGCGCTGGCGGCTAATTATCAAAAGTGGTGGGTGGTCAGACAAAGGCCTACAGATCGAGTGAAGGCATCCGTCGTGTCTCCAGGCGATATTAAGTCTCAGAACCACACCATAGCGGATGGAGAACAGGATAGGAGGTGTAAAAAGGGGTTTATTCAGCAGGGGTGACACAAAATTTCCATACAGGCAGAAAATCGGATTTAACGGCGCATCACCACAACAATGGTTGAGTACATTGTGAAATGTTTTTTCACACAAAAGGCACAATATCTCGAATAGACTCATCTTTTACAGAGTATGAAATTGATCTGACTTTTACACGCCACGGTTCCCTTATTAGTTTGGCCTCATGTACAACATGAATCTAGCTGGAAGGCTTCTTTAACCATGTTCTCAAAGCTGTGTAATGCTAATGGCAATCCAGTCCACATCCAGACTGTTGTTTTCAGACAGAATATAATCATTTATAAGCACTGTAAGGTAATTAATACATAATACATTTAGTAATATTATTACTAAAGGCAATGGTGCAGTATCGTGCAGATTGATCTTTGCTTTTGGTAATTAGGTAATTATTAAATATATTACATTAAATAGATATTTCATTTGATAAATTAAAGATGAAAAACTGAAGAATTACTTTAAAAATGTTTGACCAAATACTCAAAACAGACATCACAAAAATGTTATAATCTAAATGGATAATTAAAATACAAAATGCCTAAATATTACCGCTTAATTTGAGTGTCTTATATCGATAAAGAACACAATTATTCTCCCAGGTACAGCACGATCCTCACAGTATGCCTGACACACTGTTTTCCCTTTGCTAAGATATAAAAATGCTCCAACATGTTTCCCCTCAAACAGCCTCCCACTTCTTTTTGTAAAATGAGTGTTGTCTGTATTGTGAATTTCCCCCCTGCTGTTGTAAGTAAAGACCAGAGAATATGATACTAATGATAAAATGCAGACATCAGTGTGGATGGTGACACCATTCAGAGCTGAATGTAAACAAGCTGTAATTAGCATGAAGCATGCCGACATCAGCTTTTATATCAGAAACAGTCACACTTTACCTATAGTTATGAGTCTTTTGAAAAGTATGCTTTTCTCAGGCATGAAGATTGTCACCTCCCTAAACGCAAATACTCATTGGCACACATGCTCAGGTTCTGAGGCGATTTACCTTCCCACCAAATAATACATAAACAATCAGACAAACATTGAGCCAATTCCCCCTTCACAGCTATACTAATTCTCTCTCTGTCTCACACACACATGCAGAGCTCCTCTAATTTTCCTTGGTCAGCCACACTGCTAGGGAGTATGTTGTAGCACAAACAGAGATGTGTTTTGGGTAATTGCTYGTGCTGTGTTTGTATGGAAATCTCAGAGTGTGTGACAAGGCTAGATAGCTGTCCAGTGTTGTCCTAATGCAAGCTTTAGGCGACCAGCCAAAGTATTTTATCTCTTAATGTATTAGAGTGATCTTCCAATTAGTCCATGCTCATAATACCCCAGGATCTGGTGCCAGTGTGTGTGTGCGTGCATGCATATTGCTGAGGGTGGGTGGAGGGTGGTGGAGATGGTGTTGTGGTGGGGGGTGGAGGGGTTCTGTGATAGTTCTGCCTGAGAGGTAAACTGAGGTGCTTATTGTGTGGCGCGAGGGTTGTACACTTTCCGGAGCTCCTGTTGTAAAGTTTGCTGATAAGGGAACCTGGCCCTTGAGCATCCATTCTGCTTGGTACATTAACACTCCTTATCGCCAGCCCAGATAACAAGCGCATGCCATTTGCCTTCCAAGGAATTAGCTCGTCTTCCTTGGCTAACCAGGCAGTTGTGATTAACCTTTACACTGTCCAATATTCTCTGAAGACTCCCTCTCTTAGATTAGACACTATTAGTTATGACTAACTAAATGAACAGCTCTCGCCTCTCCAGAGAGGAAGAGAGAGGAGAGACAGTGAGAGATATAGTGTGTGTGGGGGGGCATGCACAGTGATGGTGTGTATGAGTGTAGGAGTTATTTGTATTATTAGGCTTGTATGAGTGTAGGTGTTATTTGTATTATTCTATACTACATACAGATTCATTATTATGAGCTTATATTCAGATGCATATGTTTATGTAAATAAACACAATTTCTTGACCTGCATATCTCTATTTAAGAATGAAATACAGAGTAGATTAACATGCGCAAAATGAACAATTTCCTGTCAGCCAGCAACTGTTTGGATAGGTGTTAAAAAATATTAGTTTAATTTATTCATGCAATGCTTCAACAAATAAATTTTCGGGGTATGGGATAACAAAAATTGCTTAAATGGACATACGAGGAAACAATAATTATTGCCTGAGATTATATTTTTAATATAAACACATAAATAAATCAATAATTTTAAGATTTTAAGAAATATGGCTTACTGACTCATTTTCTTTCAATTAATGTTATCTCTGTTTTATACATTATTTTATAGATTAAAACAGGCCAAAACACAACACTTGCCAGCAGCAATAAGTAAGAATACAAGATACAAGTTTAATACAAGTATATTATGTATAGTATATTATATAATACTACAATAGTATAATAGTGTAATTCAGATCAAATATTTTAAAAGAAATCAACTATTGATGTGTGTGAATGAGGCATGTAAGTGTGGCAGTGGAGGTTATATTAGCCTGCAGTCTGAGCTCCTTGCTCTTGACAGGGGTCAAAGCAATAATGTGATAGAGACAATATGCTGAGCAGGTCCCAGTCAGAGAAGGATTCTGTGTGTGTTTGCTTCCAGACAAGATAACTGTGCTCTGGCTGGGGGGTAAAGTCACTGTCTTTCTATCTGTATGTTTTCCTCAGCATACATACACAAACACACACACACACACACAGAACTAAACATATTAAAACATCATGTGAGAAACAAACTGACAATAATGATTACAAACATAAGTCTGACTCCACCCCACGCCTCAGGCTTTTCTTCCTGTCTGTTCTTTCTGTCCTTTTCTTCTTTTAGTTGATATTATATCCAAATATCCATACCCAATATAAATGTCTCAAATGCAGCATTCAGAATGTGTATGAAAATGCAGTTTTCAGTCACGTTCCATGTGCTGAGATCTTGTGGTATCAGTAAATCGACAGAGTAAAGCATGAGATTTCAACTGCAGGTTTTTGCTGGACCATTAGTCATAAGGACATGTGTCAGTGCACATACGTTCAAAGTACTCCACACATTTGTCATACACACTGTGGCCTAAATAAATGCCCACACTACCATCAATTTGGAAGCTATCACCCCTAGCCGCTCGCCGAGCACTGTGTTTCAGCAAGATAACTTCACGGACGTGACACAGGATGACACTTGTGCACACACTAGTACATTCAGCTATCCAAGCTAGTCACATTTTCAACCAGATTAAGTCTTCTTGTTGAAAGTGACGGTGGAATTGGATTACCCCACTGGAAACAAGCCCCTGGATTCCTTGCAATGAGCAAGTGCCTTTGAAAGAACGCCATACTTCTGAACAAACACACACACATTGACAATATTCCCTCAGCACACGTTTATCTGCGGGCACAATTAAGAGTGTGAGATTTGAACATGCTGCGTTAAGTAAGAAAGCGCTTTTGTTCCAAAGGAAACAAAAGCTTGGGGAAAAAATGAGTTTTTCAACCTTGAGAGAGCAGCGCCAAAGCTCACTGATACCCAGAATAATCACATTCTGCCTCAAATCCCTGTAGCTGGCACAGGTAGAGCTTATTTAAGACCGTCCACTGGCTACTCGGGAAAGGAGGCACAAAAAAGTGTGCTTCACTGTCCACCCTTAGAGTCTACAAGCGCTCACTGCACATCTCACAAATGCACGCCAAAGTTAAACAGAGCAGCTTCTTGAGTATCTCTTCCCTCACCAGGAGCATGTATGTACGAAAGCGCAA
>JAZGTI010017490.1:0-12170 GCA_036877585.1 Botia kubotai | reverse complement strand
AAATGTAATTTTGCTGTGGTTAATAAACAGAAATTACAATGGAAAAACATTAGGGCTGCCAAAGATTGAAATAATTACAAAACTTGTCTCATAATATATTTTGTAAATTAACGGCTTAACGTGAGTTACTTTTTCCACCCATAGGTTGTTCAAAGTTTAAAACTGAGTCATTGTAGTAATGCCCATTTTAATCGTGCTAAATGATGTCCAGTTTAATCGGAGTTCAAAGGAACACATTTCTGGTTTGGTGTCAACATATGAGTACTGGAGGCACAAAGGGTTGTGAAACGCAAGCTAGTCTGAAATCTGTTGGTTCTTTATTAAGCCAACTAAGCTGATCTGAACCCAGGCAGTTATTTAAAACAGAAACAATAGACCATTACTGGCCAGCAGCAGGTCAGCAGGTCCTAAGGGTCTTTTTTGAAGAGTTTAAGCCTCATTTTCAGTAACAGTCCATGACTGTGTAGTGCGAGTGTGCTGTTGTGTAAGTGTGTCACTGTTGGCTAATTGTTCAACAATTTCTCACATGCCTTTGATTTGTCTGTGAACAAAGAGCTAGGCCAAGCCTCTGCCATCTTGTCCACCTCTGAGGTAACAATGTGCATGTCTGTGTGCACAAAGAACAGTTTACTGTTCCACAAGAGACCTGGCTGCTGAAGGCACCGTCTATTGAAGCAGACGAACAGCCAAAGTTGAGTTTTAACTGTGAGCTTTTCTCTCCCACATTAACCATGTATCTTTATTTCCTTGCCCTTTCTTTCCATCCTCCCTTTCAAGGGCAATGACTCGCTGCTGGGAAAGCTGCTAATAGCCCGTGATTATGTGTTCTGACTCTGTTTAGTTTTAATTATGATTTGATAATGTTTCTGCAGAAGAGATCATCGATTCCGTAGTAGTCATTTGTGTTCTTAATTAATTTAATGGCAAAATCATATGCTGGGAGGGTAAGCAGTGTGTCTGTTGATATGTAAGTGCTCCGCTTTGTGTTTAGCTCATTTAAGGCTTAATTAGTTGAATCATAATTATTCGGCTGTTTCATCTTAAATGAATAAAAAAAGATCAATTACCCTTTTAATTATCCACAAAAAAATGTTATGATTCTCCACAGGTTGTCTGACTTCTGAACTAGCTTTTTCATTAGAGCGGGGTGATGCCCTCCCTTTTCCTTCATTTTTGTCCTGCCTTCTCCTGCCCTCCTTCCTTTCTCTCTTCCATTTCTCCTGTACATGCACAATCCCACCGGCACGGCAGGAATTTTGCAATAACCCAAAAAAATCCATCTTCATGTACGGGATGGGGCCTGCAAAGGGTTTCGGAGAGAACACTCCAGAGAGGAACTGAGACATTTGTCTCCCTCATCTCCTCATTTTTCTTTAGAAAAGTGAGAGAACAGATTTCATCTAATTCTTCCAGGACCGAAGAGCCTCAGCTATGCTCCCCATATTAGTTTTATAGCGCTGCACTCGTACTGTATGGCAACAATTGAATGCTACACAACTTCAATATACAGTATTATCGGTTGTAAATTGTTTCTCACCTCTTATAGTACACCTAACTGTGTTACTGCGATATACGTATACGTTTTTATTTAGATCTACTACCCAGCTAACAATTCTAGGTTGTAAGAACGTTTCCAAAACGTTTCTATTACATAACATTTTATTTTGAAGTTCTAGGAACATTCAAAACATCCAGTTTTTAGAGATTGTATTCACTTTATTGCTTGATTATAAGAACATATTTTTTGTAATGTTCATGTAAATAATGTTACAGAAAAAACTTTCTGTAACATTTCGAAAACAGTCCATTAACAACTTAAGAAATGTTTTTGATTAAAAAAGAATCTATAAAATAACTTTACAGCAAAAACGTTTTTTGAAAACTCTGAGAGAACTTTTACAGAATGCTAACACGCACCCACAAATCATCACACAGGTATTTGTGTCTGATACACACATAACCACATTCCCTCAGGGTCTTGGCTCAGCTTATTTTTATTTATATACTGTGAATGGTGAACCAATGCCCGGTCGAATGAGAAATCCACATAATATCCGTTTGCATTCCTGTTAGACTTCTCATTGCTAGCGTGTTATTGAGTATTGCTCGGCGATGACAGAGATGATTTGTAGAGTAAAATAAAACAATGTTTGTCTAGCTTTTATTTACTCAAACGCTCCTCTAATAATACTTTTAAGTCCTCTAATACTTTTTAAATAACTGCTTTTAAAGAGTGAAGTTTACTGCTTTTAAAGACAAAACCAAAGCTTCTGTCTACACATACACTAAACAGACAGCCAACAGCATGTGTGTAGGTGTGTGTGGGTAACTAGTTAAAAGCAGTAGCACTACTAACTTAACTAGTAATAAGATTCATTCCTCTGACAGTAGCATTGTATTTAACTTACTATCATTTTAGAAAGATCCTTTTTTTCCCCAACAAGTTGTAGTGTAGTACAACAAAACAATATGTTGGCGTTTTTGTCGCATTATCATACACAAGCAGCTTTACAGCCAAGCCAACTGAGGTAATAATCAGACAAGCACTTTTCCAAATGTATCTTTTTCATGCATTTGTAAAGTTTGGAAGTCTGATTCGTTTTAGTGAATCGATTCCATTCAGACAGTTTATTTAAATGAACCAGTTTAAAATGTCACAAATCATCTGTGAAATGATTCTCCATTTTAGGTCATTTTTGTAGTGAAATATTTAGTTCAAAGCTAGTGTTCATCACAAAGTGTTTGAGTTGCTAGTTTTAATCAACATAATAATTAATCTAACTGCCATATTCATTTACACACAAATATAGTAATACAGTTCCTTCAGCAGCTCTGTTGCACAGCTGGATTGTGTTACCCAGAATGCATCAGGGCGGTCTCTCTGGGTGACGGCGCACTCCCATAAAGTAACTGTTTCACGATTATGGTAGGGTGAGGATTCAAAGGAGAAGTAGACATAGGCATTGTTTATATGTAGATTCTGTGTGTGTGTGGGTGCATGCCCATGTTTGTGTTTATGTTTGTTTGACTCAAGCTCATGCCCATGTGTACGATTCAAAATATGAAACAGTTTCATCGCTACAACATGCTTAAGTTCAACCACAACAGACGCCGCTAATGTGTAGCCACAGCCAATCCAAAACATCCACTGTTGATCCGGCTGTTAATATCAGTAAAAAAACTGTGATTCTATGTAAGTGTACACACAGAACACTGATAAAAGTCCAGTGTTTTCTTCATTTCCAATTAGAACCAAGAAAAATTTTACAGGAGAACCTTGTAGGAGAACCAAGTTCAAATGAGGTCTTATTCTCTAGTTTTTTAAGGCAAACAATCTAAGTACTGTTGAGGTCTATCACGTACTTTTGAACCTAGTCAACATAAAATTGAACTTCATACTGATGTATTTCTGAACGGAGAAGGATATTCAAAGAGTTGTAAAAAGCCAGGTCTTCATTCTGTTTACACTGAACGTGTTTTTTTGAGTTTGCTTAAGCAATGTCTAAATAGCTTATCCAAACAGCTCGTTCGGCCAAGGGGATGTCAGCGGGAAAAAAAGGATTGGAATGACTTGGGAACTAAGAAAGTTAATCAAGACAACTAGAACTTTTTTATTCCGCAAAGAACTAACCTGAAGAACCCAATATGGTGAAGATGGTTCCTCATAAGAAGATCTAATGTGCCTTCAAGAACCATTAAAGAACATGGAGGAAACCACTTTCATTGTGAACTAACAAGGCAATGGTAGACATTTTCTAAATTTTGCTTCATGTCATTTTGTTAATGCTACAATGGCACAAACTTTATGGTTCAAATTTCATTGTATATGACTATTAGATAACCTAATAAGGGCCCCCTAACAGGTCATAGCAGTAATACAAACACACACTTTGTGCCCTCCAGACAAACACACACTCAAACACACAAAAAGACACTGAAAAGACACTGAGCTTAACCCAGGCTGACTGCAATACAGGTGTTAAACACCCCCCCATCCGTTCCCAGGGGCAGAATGCAGTTCAAGTTACACGCTATGTGTGCGTGTTTGTGCGTCTGCGTGCGCACACCTGGATCAGGTTCCTTCCCATCCGTCCTGCAGTCAGCCATGCAACGCAGTAGATGCTGCGTTTCTGTGCGAAACGTGAGAATCATAACAAGACCGAAGACCAAAATAGACCAACTTAAACATGCCACTGACACACGCCAGCCAGTCATATATTGTTACAAAGCCAATTTCGTACAAAACTACAAGATCTATCTATCTATCTATCTATCTATCTATCTATCTATCTATCTGTCTATCTGTCTATCTATGTATCTATCTATGTATCTATCAATCACTATCTATGTATCTATCTATGTATCTATCTATGTATCTATCTATGTATCTATCTATCTATCTATCCCCATAGGTTCAAGGTTCAAGACAGGTTGTTGTTATATTGTTAAGCTCTACCTGTTTTTCTGGCTTATCTTCACACCAGATCGGTGTGTAATGTAGTGAAACACAGCAGCTTTCACCTTGACATCACACATACGCGACATACAAACAGATTCACCTAACCCAGGTGTACAATCAGGTGCTGCTTGACTGTGGTTAGCAGGTGTATGAGCCGTTATAACACACGCTAAATGGGTGTCGATAAAGTAAAAGCCCTTCTCGGCCTGATGCCATGAATGTAAACAACATTACTCATAAGCGTACGTTGATTTCAGGTGCTAGTGTCTGTCGCCAAAAACAAGATCGTGTTGAATGATGTTTATGAATGGTTTGCGGTTTCAGCAGATCTGCTCTTACAAGTTCTGCTCATACCCCACAGGTGTGGGAGGAATCAGTGTTTAACCAAATCAGATCCGAGTAAACCAGAAAAGTATTGAATGATGAAAGTACACGGAGTTAATCCAGTTTTGGATTTGAATTGTGAATTGAATGTGAACCTGAAATGTGAACTGAACTGAAAATAATTCAATTTAACAGAGAGAAAGAGATAACTTTTCGGGTTGTGACGGGGACATGCTGGAACAAATTGCCCCACCGCCCCCTCTTGCCCCCCAGGGGGGTCTTGTCTTCAGACCAGCTGTGTCAGCCTGAGTGTTTTCTATGTCACGGGCTCTGAAGTTTCAGTCTGAGAGCAGTGCAAGTCTCACAGCACACACATACACAAACAAACACAATTCTCTTTTCCTAAAGTCTGATACACTTTCCTAGAGTCTCTGATTCACGAGTCTCTGATTCAGAATATGAGGCATGAGATTAACAAAAACACTGACCAAACAGGTACCATGACACTAACATAACTTAGTTAACTAGGACATAACTAGGACAGTGTACTATAAATGTGAACACATGAATGTAGTAATCTTTCGGTACCAATGGTATTTGAAGTCTAGAACCACATTACAAATACGGCATTCAAAATCTTCAGTTTATCCTGAAAAACAAAGTTTATGATCTTGAAATGTTCTGATATCACTAAGAAATGTTTTAAGATTCTGTATTATTTCTAGATCACCACCAAAATTTGCATGAAAGATTGTGTTCCATTGACACACAAAATGTCTTTAAAAGCTCTTTGAAAGATTCCTGTATCATTAGGTTTGGCACTTGCTCGCGTACATTAAAATATATACATTATATACACATATATACAATATATACACATTAAAGCGCAAGATAAATAAATAGTTAAATAAATGATCAATAAAAAGAGTATATTGAATTACATAAACAGAAACCATATCATATCATAAACCATATATCAAAGTATTGGTATTACCACCTGATACTATCATTATGTCATAGTGTATTATGATAGCATTATGATAGTATAGAGTATTTTCTGTTCGGGAAAGTAAAATAAACGCTACAAAAAGTCTAAATGTGTGAGTTTAATCAACGCCTCAGTTCTGACTCCCGGCACCCCTTAGTTTGTTTTGTAACAGATCTGTTTACACTTGACAGCCTGTGACAGGAAATAAACGGATGTGACACCAGAATCGGTCGTGGAATTCTGGAGCAGGACCAAATCAGTTCTCTGCCTGCCTGTCCCGACATGTTTGTTTAACGGGTGAACTTGGGGCTCTCTGAGGGGGAACGTTTACCTCCTCCAAATAATGTGCTCGCAAGCGTAAATACACCGCCCAGACAGATTCTGTTGTGTGTGCACGACAAATGTGACAAATGGAGCAGAATGACATGTGGGCGGTTTTGTATGTGTTGGCACGATAAATCTGTTTTGTTACCGCATGTCTTCATTTCGAACTCGTTGCGCGACATTACAAGACATCACTCTGGTGAAGGCGCGTTTACACTGACACACACTGTACAGCGACTGAAGTAAGTGTGGTTTAGTTTGCTAACGGTGAACAAATGTTAGTGACGCAATGCTGAGCAGAGATTAACTTTATGAAAATTAACGGTGAAGAGACGCGATCACATTTTTTTTAAAAGTTGGATAGCAGTCGCGCATGCACACCTGCCTGCCACCCAAATTACACCTACTCTGTGACCTTCTGCATGATTTAATCACATCTTAATTAGCAACAAATCTGTTCGCACTGCAAACACAGTGACAACACTAGTTTCTCAAAACGAACTTCTCTCAAAGGCAGTTACGCATGTCTTGCCTCTGCAGCATGTATTATTTTCAGCACCCATATTAACAGGTTGCAGTGTTTGCCCTGCACGTGCAAGCGACACGGCACCGAGCAACATGCGCAAGCAACACTGCAGGTAGAGTTTCACCACTGTACCTATTTTTGTTGCATGTCGCATTCTAAACCGTGAACTTACCAGTAAAATGGCTGCTTTAAAACAGTAGACTGCTTCTGAAACACAGTTTAATTTCTACATCGTCATACATAAAATTAGGGGACCAAACTTTCTGGTAACTAACTTAAACTGGTAAAGCATTAGATTCACAGGGGGGCGCGTACACTCATAAAACGTGATTTATTGCACTGTAAGACGCTTAAGGTGCCAAATGCGTAACTGACTAAGAATGCACCTAGCTACCTATTCTTAACATAATGACTTGTGTACGTTTTGCATTAGTCTTAGTAAAACTCCCATAATGCATCAGCAGAAGTGATTTGAGAAGCAGACCCCTTTGATCAAACAGCGCTCGCCTGGGCTTCTGCGTTTGAAGGACTCCAGACGGATGTTTGCTTTTCTTCGACTTGTGAAAACCTGAACCAACACCCGACGCATGCAGCCCAATGATATAACCCTCTCTCTCTCTCTCTCTCTCTCTCTCTCCCTCCCTCTCTCTCTCTCTCTCTCTCTCTCCCCCTAAGATTCTCTTTCTAGGAGTGAATTAAAAGATGTTACAGCTCACTGTCGGACAGAAAATCACAGTACAGAGAGCTGCATGGTTTGGCGCACCTGGGGATTTTCCTGCGAGTTTGTTTTCACAGGTGACACCCTAAAAAATGAAAATGTAAAAATCGATGATTGTTTCTAAAAAGGTTTCTTGAATGGCTTACTTATCGTGATCTCTACATATTAAGATGGGATGGGCAAAGTAACATTGATGATAACTGTAATATTGAAAAATGACACATTACCTTGGAAGATAAGAGAAAAATATGCATGTCTTTGTGAACACAAAATATCATATAGTTTTATTTATGCTTTTATCTTCAATCTGACTTCTGTTACTCAGTGTGTGTGTGTGTGTGTGTGTGTGTGTGTGTGTGTGTGTACTATGGTGTTTCTCTTGGCATTGGTCCTTGCCTTCACTTTGGTTATGTTCATGCACACAGCAGGGTGAAGATTTAAACCGTGTTATTACAACTGGACCCCACTAAAGAACACATACATCAAATAAATCCAGTATCTAGGATTTAGAGTTTTTCCCGAGTTATTTTCTCATCACTTGTCAGTTTTTGTTTATTTGTGATATCCGTGTGTGTGTGTGTGTGTGTGTGTAGAATTCAATAAGTACTAAAGTAACTGCAAACCAAGTGTCAAACCATGAGTTAAAAAGAACCAGAAAACCACTCATCTCAACTATTTTTCAGGTTGCCACAGGCCCAGACAAAATCTGCAAGCTAATTAAACATTTCTGTGCCGGTTTTGCTGGCAAATCTGCCAAATTTAGTATCTAAAATCTAAAAAAAATGTGAATTACGATAACATGTAAAGATGCATAACTGCGAGTGCTACACTCTGATTGGTAAGTGAAGACACGATGGAATATTTAATAGTGAAGAAACCTGCAGGAGGGGGGGAACGAACAGAACCGTGTGAATGACAGGGGCTTGAACTCTGCATAGATCTAGCAGTGTAGCTCCAGAATCTAATAAGGTTGAATTCTGCCCCGTTCTTTCATGCTTAATGCTTCTGTATCGCAACTCTTGTTTACACAACATCTTATGAAAAGAAAGCAAAGCACTTCTTTAGAAGGTGGGCTCATTCTTTGGCAACCACAAGTCACCAGTTCACTGCCATGACAGATTTGAGGATTTTGAGTGATCGGTACAATCCAAACAATAAGTGAAGTGTCTTGAGTTCTCATCGGCCTTTTAAGTTTTGACCTTTAATGAGAGCCAGAGTTGTACTCAAGACACAAAAGCGTCTTACTTTACAATTAAAGGGTTTCTATGTAAACATTCTTCTCGTTAGACACTTGACTCTACCGCCGACTAATTAAGGTCATTCTCTCCTCAACATCTGCACACACTTATTCCTCTTCACTGTGTCTTAACGTCCATCATGCAGTTATTAACTTCGTAGCAAAGGAGCTCCTGAGATACTCCCCTGTTTAGTTGTCATGGTGGCACGACCCAAGAACTTATTAGTTGACCCTTGGGATTAGTCCAAGTCTGGCCAGGAGGGGTTAAGCCTTCACCTCTGAGTGCCCACTCCAGCATCCCACAAGCCTCTTAATTAAATTGCTGAGACACCACATCAGGAATGTTTGCAAGTGCTTTTTCGCTTGCTCTCCTTCTGTACCTCTCCATTTCTGTCTTTGCTTTTCTCATACTCTCATCCCTCTCTTTCGTAGCCTAACCCCTGCCCCCCCCAGCCATCGATGATTGGCAGTTTGCCAGCTAACTCGTAATGCCAAACAATAACAAGAGGAAGGTACGTAAGAGGAAATTACATAAGAATGCAGTTGAACTTGGCCTAAATTGCTAATGACAGGTCAGATTTAACTGGTAGTCTGGCCCTTGGTCTGGTCTTAACATCATGCATAAACAAAAACAACAAAACCAAGTTTTTTTTCTTTCAGGGTCATTGGAATGTGATAATGTTTAGTTATGCAGTAAACCTTATACCGTAGAGCCTTAAGCTCTTAAAAATAGGTTCTAACAAACTCTTGGTACAACTTTTAAAAAGTTGTGTTCTAGCTGTAAACCTTCTTGGTTCTGACTGGAATCCATTGAGAAAAGCTAAGGAGCTTTCCACAGGTATTTAGACCAACTAACGCCTTGAAAATCGCAGCATGTCATTCGTTGCAAATCAATTCACAGAATCCTTCAGGGAATAAATAACCTCATTCCGAAATGTCTTTAAAGAATAGTTAAAAACCGAAATAACTAAGCATAATCTCCTTAACTAACGCACCGTGTAACTAAACTGATTTACGCATAACTCAGTTGAGCCGTCAGAGGGAGAAGGGAGAGGATGGAGCTTTAATGACAATAAGTATCATTTTAACAGCGGTTTTGTTATAGCAGGTTATTGACTGTGTTCTGACTGTGTACTGCTTTCACGTCGATGTTTGAGGATGGTTGTAAACACAGGTGATCACGATGGGGCGACAATAACATTAGAAATACAATGGAATATAATTTAATGTCACAGTTCACATCAGCAGACTGATGACAGAGACGTTTTAGTGTATCACCGTTCAAAATGAATTAACAGCATGTACAATAATAAACAGCAAATTAATGTACGATATTTTCTTTAAATTTGCTGAATAGCCAATGAAACATTACATTCCCCAGCCAAAACAATTTTATTTAGACTTGAACATAAAAAAACAAATAAATTCACTTTTTAGATTTCTAATGTAATGTTTTAAAATTTCCTAATAAGCTTTCTATGACTTTATATGGGAATCATGTTAAAATAATTGTATGCATTCCTTGAGGTTTTGCAGGTATACTCGTGATATTAAAAGTAAATCAATTGTAATATTCACCGAGTATAAGATTTGTAGTTATAGTACATACTGCTTACCTGTAACGATACGACAGACGGAGCAATCGTGCTGTTTCATTCACAATGAACGAATGACGCTCTTGTAAACCCGTTACACCGGCAGGAATAACGTCTCCGCAGAGCAAGCTTTGACAGACATCACTATGCGCTGTATTGATGAGGTTTCTCCGATCCGTACAGGTCGCGTCCAGCCAGACGTCTGAACTTCTGCAACCCGATGGTGATTTACTGAAAGTCAAAAGCGCAACACCTCCAGAGTTTTAGGAAGGAGGAGCAAAACTCCTCAGACGTTGTAGCTCCTGCTCTCCGTCGCCGTGCTGTGGTGACACGGGGTATGTTCAGTACCATACTACTCCTGTGCAATACACAATGGTCAACTGTGCAGTGAGCGAGGATGTGCAAGTGTTGTCTATACTACATGGCGTAGACACCGTATACGGTAAAATATATATAGACTTTAATACACCGAAACAACAAAAACGTTCGGTTGTGTTTTCATGCATTAATTTACATTTGCTTGTTTGTTTGATACACATATATGATATCTTAATACTTAAAGATCCGTTTTAATCTTACTAAATCGCAACAGTACACGAAATACACAATCAGTAAAAAAATCCACGTGACCATGTTGTTAGTGTTTCATATTTATTTTTCTTGATGACGCATTAAGCTAGTTCTGAAAGCTAACCGGTTTAAAGGGTTATCTTTGGTAATGATTGGTTATTTATACGGGAAAAGGCCGATTTGGTTTGCCTTCTAGGTGGAAGAGATTTGAATGTCACCATTTGAATGTCCATTCTGATTGGTGATTGGGTCATTAATATTCTAAGTTATGCACATTAGTAAATACATTAGTCAAAGCAACAGATCTTTTCACGTTAGTTGACATTTCAGATGAGGTTTAAGGATTATTATTAATACACAAAAATTGCATAGTTAAACCATTCACGTCAGAAAATACTTCTCAAAAATTATTTTGTTTAATATTATGATTTTTTAGCATTAGCAATAATTGCAATAACTATTCTATGCCGAGACAATGATTAACATTGAAAACTGTACAGTTTGCTTTTAACTTTGTAAACTTTTTTTTTTACAAAGTTTGCTTGTAATGGCAAGCTCGAAGTTCAACAGCTTGTTTGTATTAGTGTAAAAACAGTTATTTATAGCAACGTCTTGGGAAGTTGTCAATGGTGTCGGAGCACACTTCCGATGTTCACCCGAAGTAGCACTGACACATTTAGGTCTGCCAACGGCGAGTGTGTACACAGAGGAACACGATCCACCTCCACCTTCTCAAATGGTTTTCTTATGCAACATCATGAAAGTTATATTTGTGGATAAAGCAATGCTAGTTTAGTATTGTGAGACGTGCTTGACTGTGGTCGCATAGTACAAAGTTTAAAAGTTTGCATACTACTTCACTACTAAGTAGTAAGGTTCACGCCCCCTCTCTACACATTCCTTACTAAACTGCGCACTAAAACACGGTAATTGACGTGTGCTCTTTGAGTTTGTGAGCTTTAGCATCAACAGCTTTGTACATGAGCTTTGAATCTCAGTGGGGATTTTGTCGTTAGTCGTATAAATCGACAGTTTTGCTCAACGCCGCTCGGTCTGTTTACATTCTGAGATATTTATAAAGTGACTTTGACAAACTCGGCTTTTTTATGTGTAAAGAGGAATTAGCTTAAGACTGTGTGCTCTTCTGTATATCAGGGTATTATATTAAAGCAGATGTGAATGAGTGGTGAACTTTTCAACTAGCCTTTGGCTAAACTTTACGGTGATTATAAATTTTCCCCACAGTTGATGCATGCATGTCATGAACCCATTCACACACACACACACACACACACACTATACCTATATATATATACTATATATATAGTATATACTATATACTATACTATACTCCTAAACATACTCCTCTAACAATCCTGTTGACATTATTAGAACTAAAGCAAAAACTATTGGCTGATTTTGTCTGAAG
>JAZGTI010017489.1:0-12170 GCA_036877585.1 Botia kubotai | reverse complement strand
GTGTGTGTGTGTGTGTGGGTGGGGGTTATTTGTAAATGTCTGTGGCTATTTATATATTTGGTTATTTAAATGTGTATGTTTTCCTAATATACACACTAGTCATTTTAAAGATACATGAGAAACAGAACAGTAGATGGTACGTTTTTGTAAGAAAGTGGTGTTTAACTATGCAAAATACATGACAATTTTACTGGAATTTTTCATATTTTAATATTTCTTGCTTCTGTGATATTTTGGTGCCTAAATGTGACACCCTTTATGCAAAAATGTCTGTTTGTAAGGTATTAATTTAAACAGAGTTGGTTTATCTTAATGTAAACAGCCAGGACAAATGATTCAGAATTTGTGTCAAAATCTCTTTATCTCTCAAGCAAAGAAGAAAAGAGCCATTTTTCTTGTTTAGTTTCTTGTAGTTCTTTGTTAATATGACTGTTTATAATTAAATTGTGTCTGAAAACACTTGATCAACACGGCCTTGATTTAATTAGTAATAATTAACATTATTACTAGTGTTTTAGTTCTTTAAATGAAGGAGCGTGTTGTATTTGGCTGTAGTATCATGGTGGATCGAAATGAAAAGACACAAAAGCGCTGCCAAAAAAAAACAAATTGAATGCTGTTCACAAACTAATCCACACTTGACAACACTGCTGTTTACAGAAGTCACATCACCACAAAGATAACAACGTCCATTCAACACACACTCTGCACCACGATGATGAAACAAACTTCAGAATTGACAATAAGCGTCTCACACTCTCTTTTCCAAACTTACTGAGATGCGTTCTGGACACATTTCATTTATTTCAAAACACTTCAAAATGTGCCACAAAAAAATAATCAAGCTGAGACAAAATTAGCAGTAAAGGCAGTAATAGTGGATGGGAACAGACATGTCTGCTGACAGAGATGAGATGTTGGTATAAATAGCTGTTGAACAGAAAGAAACAGGAGGAGATGGATCCCATAATGAGATGTTCACATCTACATGTCTTTGATATCTGGCGATCTGTCATGTCTTCTCACAGCTGACAATGCTTTGCGAGCTTGCTGTCCAGTTAAATCTCATTTTCTTTACCTCTTTCTCGATCTTCTTTCTCACACTTGTCTGTTGCCTCACTCGCTTTAGGTTTGTTTGTTGACGAGTAATGATAGCCTCTGCTATTATCCTGACGAGCTGTGCCTTAGCTATCGACGGCTGCTTGTTGACGTGTGTGAGAGCGCGGTGTGTGTTACTGTGTGTTAGAGGAGCTTCTGATGGTAATTCCACCTGATGTCCCAGCCCCTCCTCTGGCAGCATCTCAACCTCATTATGCCAATCATTAAGTTTAATGACTTATAAACCAAGCATCAGAACTTTATGACAACACATTGGGAGAAGTAAACAGTCGTATCTTGAGCTCGCCTCGGTGTGCTATGCGAGATTAGTTGATATTTACTGCGAACAGACTGATAAAGTTTACCTTTGACAAAGGGAAAAAAGACAGTGAGAAATGCAGGAAGGTGATTTGTTAAGTCACAAAAGAACATGTTGGAACTTCCTCTAAGCATCGCAGGAGTTGGTGTTAGCGAGATGACTCATAATTTTAATGTATGTGTATTCGATCCTGAGCCTGACAGACACTAATGCAGCCCTAAACCAATGTGTGGAACATCAAACTTAGCAGAAAAACAGGAGATATGGTCTGTTTTCTGTGCTCTAGCTGCACCAAATGATTCATCAAAACTGATAAACACACTACAGCCCCTCTCAGAAAGACAATATTATGCGGGGCTTATTCATTTCCAAACATGCAGACCCGCAAGCGTCAGGAAAGGAGGAAATATTGCTTTATGAGGCACTGCCTCGCATATATATGCATGCAATGTTATCTGTTTAATGATTTTGTTCCGGTAAACATCTGCAGTAGTCTACCTGTTGTAAAGCTGCTAAAATGACATATTAGCCATTTCTAAAATGGCCATTTCCTGCTATTTCCCAATGTAGTGCTTATTGTAATTATAGTCCAAACATTTGCCATTGTGAGGCTGAAGCTGAGTCAGCATCTGACTAAAAATAAAATGAATAGGTTTAAGTCCACAGCCTTATCTAAGTGGAGGCCAGTTTGAGTACTACAAAGTGCCAAGGCACAATGGTGATAAATGGCCCATTTCACTAACTTGGAAATATTACAGAAATGCCCTGGAAGATTCACCAGCATTCCAATTACATTGTTGCTGATATGGTGCCTGTGCTAACTGATTTCAGATTAGTTAGAGTATTTGTGAGCACTTCTTCCTTGCCTGAGGAGTTGTCCATTCTCAAAAAATTCAATGGATATTGTGGTTACAAAAACTAACGTCATACATTTCATATATTTTCTGCCTGTCTCTTTTCTTTTGTCTCAAAGGTTAAATCTATATGCTAACTCCAATTACAAGCTCTAATAATAGTTTGATGCCCACATACAAAAAGTGGAACAAAAAGAAATATAGTTGTTATTTTGATTATATAGATTATTTTTCCCCACTGCAGCTTAATCACGTGGAATTTCTTTAACATCTGCAACAAAAATCTTTTGTGTGTTAAACTATCTAGTGTGTGTGTTGTCGGATCACAGGCCTTTTAAGATATATTCAGAGATTTTTCAGCACGATGATAAGTTAGAAAAGCCCTCTCTAACATTATAAGTCCTCTAACATTTGCAGTTATCTTGTAAAATGCCATTCAATCAAACTGCATCAAGAGCAGCTGGTAAAATGAATCCCCTTGAAATCAGACACCTTTAAGATCAGACACTTCTATTTATTGTCTGAAATGAAATTCTGTGTCTGCGTCTGATAGCATCGATAATAAAGCAGTATGTTCTTTATTTATTACTACAGAGCTGGCCAGATGGATAATAGCTAAGATCTGTCAATCAACCAAGAGATCAATTCTTATTGATCAACCCGATATGATTCGCATAAGGTCATACGATTAGCTAAAGTGAACAACTAAACACCCAGGAAAACATTAAGCAATTGTAAGTCAGAACCTTCTAGCAGGGGCTAAGTGGATCATGCTCACCAGACAGATCTTGACCCCTTGGTCCACACCGACAGCAATTTGTAGTACAAACTGTCTGGAGGTCAAGCACTGGTCGCTGTTTAATCACTCTTAATGTGAACTCCTATTTAGTGTGTAAATTTGTTGCATTTGCTAGAGATATCTGTATGAATTTTTTATTTAATTTGTTGCTTCCTGTTAGCCTGTGTGTTTTCACATCTAGATGGACAGAAGCTATATAACATTGTAGCTTCAATTTTCAGTCTGCAGCTTGTCTGTCTATATGAACAGCAGCTAATCATGTTCCAGTTAGTGATGTTTTTTTCTGAGTTTGAGGTTATGACTAGACTGAACTAAACACGGCCAGCACTCTTACACACACACACACACAGTGACCTTTCAAAGTGGAAATAACACTATAAAAACTGGTGATCTGCTGTGAGTTTTATGTCTGTCATATTAAAAAGAAAATATGATATCTGGCTCTCTGCATGCGTTGTTTGTTCACTGAGGGTCACTAGAATAATCAAACTCAACAGCTTTAAATAAGACATTTTTCAAGACATGTAGCTTTTGTACTGTAGGTAATGCATTTCGTAAAATAATTACTTTTCAACTGTTGATGCAGTATATACAGTCAGTACTTATGTGTAGGAATACACTCAAGGACATACAGTACTACATCCATATGCATGTTTACTGACCTACTTTGTGACTTACCAACAACACCTAAAAACCCCTGCAAATAATTGACTGTACTCATGTGTTGTTAAACTAGCATAATTTAAACGCAGTAAATAGTTTTCTTGGTGCCTATATCATTTACACTTGAAAAGAGCCACCTAGCTCAGATTCTCCGGTCTGTTTTTTACTTTATTTGAATCTGCTGGCTCCTCGGCTCTCAAGACCTCATGGGATAGAAAGTGTCCATCTGATTCTAACTCCAGTTTCTCAGTGGAGGTAGAAGACCATCTGGCTATTTCTCACCTACTGTGTCATGAATACTGAAGATTCTGATATACTATTCAATTTGTGATTTTGGCATACTGTATAAGAGAGAACTAGGCAGAACTAGAACTTTGGTATTACTTATTTATTTATTGTCCATAGGCTCCTTTATATCTAGCAATGGCATTAATGTGTGTTATAAAACGCTGACATTATCTGGATATCCTTATCAGGTATGAAGATTGAGGATCAGGTGCTGGCTATGAACAGCCTTTTTTAAATACTGACAATGTTAGTATTGCGTATTGCACAATATAGTGTCATTGATATTTTGAAATAGAATGGCAACACCCAAGTTCTTGGAAATAAACTAACAATGGATAGAAAAGAGTGTGATATTTACCTTATTTATCCAGTCCATCAAAATAACAGAAAATAATTATTTTTAGCACAAATTATCTATGCAGTTGTGTGCTGATAATAAAATCACATTAGCATTTGATGTACCATCATTAAATGCGGTCGGTCTGTCCCTGATCACCTCAGAATGTGGTTTCAGTGGTTCAATCTCAATGTGTTCTGGGTACGTTTACACTCTGCTTTTATCGCGGTCAAGTGCAATTCGATTGTGATCCGATCACCCAAAACATGTTATACCAGGTGTAAAAAAAAGTCTTGGCCTTTTAGAAAAACCGAACACTTTAATTGAGCTTTTAAATAAAGGAATCACTTTGAGACACTGGGGAAGAGTTTTGGTTTTATTTTCGGTGGTTGCGTGTGAGTGTGTGCGTTCGTGTGTTATTGATCTCCAGTGACGGTTGAGGTTTGTGTGGGAATCGATGCAAAGTGGGTTTGAGTAGCTAATGGAGATTACTGAAGGTGCATTGTGGAACTTTTCAAACCCTTTACTCTCCTGTGTGTATTGATCTGAAGTCACAAACGCACACACATACAGACAGAGGGAACTGACAAACAGGCAGTCAAATCTTAAAACTGAAACACGTGATTACACACACACACACACACACACACGCACACACGGACACAAATCCTTTAATGTTAGTGGAGGACTGACAGTTTAATCCAGTTATTTGGCTTTGACAGCTTCTTCAATCTGAAGTAATCTCATAATATATTTAAAGGGGAAAAAAGGTTTTATAGAATTTGTCACCAACGACTCCAGTACTTCTTGGAGACTTTTGGGTAGTTGGTGACGGACAGCAAACATGTCAATATCACTAATAGCCCAATTTGTGTCATATAAAGTAAAGCAAGAAACTCAGTCTTTCCATCACAGTATGTCTGGATGGGAAAAACATAAAAATAATGAGATATCTGTTTACACTAAATGCAAATGTAAAATAAGGTAAAGAGTGTTATTTGTTTAGAGTTAAATTACTTTCTACTATACCATCTTAATATACAACAACAACTATATAAATTAGCAATTTTTACTTTTATTTCAGTATGAAATAGTGTAAAAAAAAAGTGTAAACGTTGTGGGTTTGGGTCCACATCAGGGCATATTTGTTTTTTATCCAGACCAGCTCAATGTAGCAACATAGACTCAACCAATGGTGTCAGTTTGGGGCGGGACTATTAATTTGTCCAACCAATGGCAGATTAGGCCATGTTTCAAAAAGCAAATTTTTGCATTTCCTTTAACTGTAGAGCCAGTAGTGTCACAGAACTACACACTTCATCTTTAAATATGAATGTAGGTTTATTTAATAATTAAAATGTTAAATACGAAGTCAAATTAATTTCAGCAACTCCATTGAAGGCCGCGTGACAAAATGATGAAAACTCAACACAGGAGCACAGAAGCTTGAAAGCGAGTCGCTTGATAATAAATTGATAATGTTGCACAGGCAAATCATGAGTTACACATTCCATTCTGTCGCATTTCATTACAGAGAAACTGTGAAACCTCTGAGAACTTGTCAGACGGGCGGGTGGAGAGTACGCTTCGGAATAGAGCAGAGAACTTGTTTACAAATTAATTGACAAGTAAATATTTAGCGGTACTTAAGAGGAAAGGTGAATAATTTAGTTTGTGATAGCTGGAATTGCAGATGGAGAAGCGCTGAAGCTGAAGGGGCGGCTTTCATGACTTGATGGTGCTACATTTTTGTTGTCACTTACATCAGATTCTGTTCGTCTGTATCTGTTTATTATTTTGGCTTGTTCGTCTGGTGCATTCCTGATGCTAACTTGAGCTGGCAGCTAGCTCTTAGTGCTACAACCAACACAATTTTCTCATTCTGTAAACACACACACACACACACACACACACACACACACACAAAAAGCTGACAAACAGCCAGGTGATGTACAGACATTAATAGTATCGGATCAGCCTGTCATGTAATGAAATGCATTAGCTGCAAGTGATATGAGAGGACTGTAAGCGTCCCTCAATGGATGCGAGGACAGACATTTTGTTAGACAGATTGTTGTAATGATATTTTTACTGTATGAATGAACAAGGCTTTTGAAGGATGGCCCAGGGGTTATAAATATATAAGAAATCACTGCGTATGCAGCAATAATTTAATGTGCTTTGGAATTGCTATAGCGAGGTCACATTTTATAGCCCTGTCTTATTTAAAATAATAACCAGATTATTCTCCCTCTCTTTTTCGCTCTTTCTTTCTCTCACACACACACACACACACACACTCCTCTCTCTCTTTTTGTCTATCTTGCACTTAGTTTCTCATTCCCATCAAATGAAATTGGAGGAATTATTTGAGGGATTAATCTTGAAGTAGAAGCAAAAGCTTCACATTTGTTCTTATGTTCATAACACACAACACATAACATTGAGGTTATTACTGTTATGCGTATTATGAAAATCTCCAGACAACACCTGCCCATGTCACATGTTGTTTTATGGATTTAATGCTTGCATACACACATATACTATTTTTTTTTAGAGTGTTTGTGTCTGCTCACAAAAATTTCTATCAGTAACCTTCAAGCAATGTGCCAGTGTCTGTAGTTTGTAAAGCATGGATTTATGACTGTCCTGTGTGCTTCATTTCCATATTAGAGAGTGTAAATAAGTGACCCTATGCTTGTAGAGCATGACAATATCCAGCTGCCTCATAAAAAGATCGAAACCATATCCCATTTTTCCAGTGTGTGCATGTAAATTTGAACAAAATCGTTTCCTATTTGTAGTATAGACATTTATAATTAGAAGCGATTCAGTTACTTATGCATATTCAATATTCAAGCATTAGTGTAATATATTCAGTGTAGGCGTTTATGTAAGGAGCTGTGTATAGCTGCTCTGTGTTTGACCATGGGGAATCATTATTATAAGTGTGTGGTTTAATACAGACTGGAATAAACAGTAACAAAGCATTCTTGAAAGGCGGCTATTAGGTGTGTACTTTGTAAGTAATCATTTTAGCATAAAACCTATCAGCTGGGACCTATTAACCTAATTATTGTAAGGATTGCTTGATTTACACCAGCCTCTGTGTAAACTCAGTTTAAATGGTTATATTAATAAACGCAAGAGTCCACAGTTTATTGCTAAGCTCATGCCAAAGGTTAGGCAGAAAGTAGAACAGAAGCCAGATGAGGACAGCGAGACCATGTTTTATTCACTGACAGTCCCATGATGACCCACAGCGACCATCATCTTTACTCTCTCCAAATCTCTCGTCCTCCTCACTCGCTCCACTCAACTGTACAATGCTACTTCTGTAGCCGCAGTGATTTTCACAATCACTGCGAGGCATTAGGTTCAAAAGGCCTGTGCTGTGTACTGTACAGTACAGTATATATTAAAAAAATACTGAGTAACCTATATAATGTACTTCATATTAGGTCAAAAATAATATTCAAAATGACAAAATCAACCTGACTACATTAGTTTACACTGGTGAAGGTTGTTAAGGGTCAGGTCAGACAAAAATAGCTTCTTGAAGTACCACCGCTGCAGAACTTTTCTGTTTATAGCTGAAGATTTTTAGCGAAATAGAACGTGCCTATTGTGTTATGTACTCAGGGCATTTGTTCATGTGTTATACCTTTTGGCAAAGTAAAAAGAAAGTGATTAAGACACAAAGTGATGACAAGTCAGTTGTGTGTAATGGTGTAAAGGTGTGACAACACAGGGACCCTGTGCTATCACGCTCATTATGACAATATTCTCACTTCCTTTTAGAGTTGTCACTGCTTAAGAGTTGCTGGGTGTCACTTACAGCCTTTAGATAGGCCACTGTCACTACCTATATAAAAGTGCCCTGACCTTTTTTTCCTCTTACACTTTTCTCCACACAAAACAAATGATTAAGTTTATAAGCTTGTATTGTGCAGCTTTGTACAGTATTAAGCCACCCTTTACTTATAATGCTGTGAGAGTACAGTCATGTTATCTGCTAGTGTTGTCTTACATAAGGTTGAATGAATCACGTTGTTTCCTGTTTGTATTTGCAAAGTTGTATTTCACCTCATTAGTGACAGCCCTGTATTATATATGACGAATTATCATTTTCATATGGAATACCAAGTTACTCACATGGTACTCCATGGTGTATCATACTGTTACCATGGTCAAATAAAAATATCATGGTAGTACCATGATGCTGTTGAAGAAAATATGCTAATACCATGTTATATGTTTATAAATGCTATGTTGTATTGTATGTATTCAGCACATTTAATATATGTATTTGTCTTTTTTGTGTGTTTCTAAGGCTTAGCTTGGCATGTGTTGTATATTCTCAGCTCTACCCGTGTCCTGGTAATTGACATATATGTAATATGTGCAGTTTATTGGATGCCATTTAGGCAAGAAAACATTGGCTAGGAGCCACACAGTAATATTTCAGCAGTCACGCAATGACGCATGATTGGCAACACAATTAAACCTGCATCTTTTGACCTGTAGTGCATTGAGTTTCCAAGATAACTACACTCATCAAGTCTGCCCAATAGGTAAACAGCCTCATTTTAACGTTTGATGCATACGTAACTGGTGGATAAGTGATGTGTTTAAAATGTAATTCGACCAAATTTCACTTGCGAAATAAGATTGTTTGCCCCTTGATTCCAAGAGAGCGACCACAGTAAATGGAGAATCAATGCAAACAAGATTCGGCTTGTGTAACAACAGGTTTTTGTATCAGACTTATTCATTGACAGCCGTGTTATTTCACAAGGCAACACTCATTTGCCTATATGCATTAGCTTGATTCTCAGCCTCCCACCGTTGAATTATTTAAAGAGTTGACCTAGCTGCAAAAGACTGATGAGAGTGATCAGCTAATGTCTGGCCAGAACACTTTGTATGTGTGCATGTCTCTGCATTGTTTTAATGAGAAACTATATTTATAAGCTGTTTATCGTGCTATGAAGTTCACGATTTTCCTTGTTTATTATAGTTAGGGGTATTATAGGGATATATATAGTCAACATGAATGGATGGATGGATTGTTGGACAGACAGATTTTATATGTAGCCTTAGCAACAGATAATCTGTCTTGTCGGTTTTCTTCTATGAAAATCCTTTTGTTCTCTCCTAGTGGGAGACAAATTCAGAGAGACAGGAACTGGGGCGAGAGAGAAGGGAAGAGAGAGAGTCAGGAAGAGCAAGTGCATGTGGGTTCCATGTCTCAACAACCTGCTCAGGTCCAAAATGATATGATTTAAACTGAATTTACACACATACACAGAGGCCTCACCTGAGGGGTCATGGGGTTATTGGACACATAACTGGGAAATGTCATCAGTTGGTGTGCATCTACTGACATACATATTGTACAGATCAGTGTGTATGTGTGTGTGTGAGCTGACCTGGTCAGTGGTGGGCACATTTTATATGATGTGACAGAAAAGATGACCAATATGTGAGGCAACTTTATCCAGAGAAACATCCCTCAGGCCCACTCACTGTCTGTTGAGGTTATTGTATGTTTTGGGGCGTTATTGCGTTAGATGGCCAACAATTGGCCAACAATAAGCTAGACGATTGTGAGCTTATAAAAAAGAAGCATTATATATATATATATATATATATATATAAAATGCTTCTATATATATTGCACCTAGTACAATGTCTTTGTTATGATGTAGAGGTTAACTTAATTTGAAGAAGTTTGAGAGCTGTTAAAACTTGCCACTGTAACAAGAAATAAATAAATAAACATGTTTATTTTAAAAAATGGTAATTTTTTCCCCCTTTGTTCATTATTTGGGAGTATAATTCATCATGTTGATTAATAGTGAACATGAGTGGCCCATGAATATGAGTTTTCCAACATGATGATTGATGTCCAGTCAAAATAGCCTTTCTATAGGTCTTAATCTTTAATGTTTGCTTTGAAAAATGTGGCTTAAGGCCATGACTAACCATAGTCATATATCATGTACTGATGTGTATTCTGATGTGTTTCCCATTTTGGTATTTAAAAGTGGATTATGTACTGAATGGCCTTTAAATGTGTGACACGTCCAGATTGTTTACATTGCATTTGCGTACACTGTTTGGAGAGTGAGAGATAGAATTTTAGAATTCCATGCCAGAAACAAATGTTCTATGTAAGTGTGTGTGTGTGGATTTACTTAACCATATATTGGGAAAACGCTATATAAAAATAAATATTTTTTAAATATTATTATTAAATATTTTCAAGATTTATTATATAATTGTAAAAATGTGTATAAAAACATTAAGTCTATTAATTGTCCCTATTAAAATGATAGATAAGTAAATGCGCGTGTGTGTGTGTTTTAAAGCCCATATGTCTCTAGCAATGCAGTCAAGTGGCATGGAAATCCAGTTAAAGCTACATTAAACTATTCACTATAGTTTATTCACACAGAAATGCTCACGACACAAAAACACACGCAAATCCACTCAGGCTTTATAATGGAAATGGTAGAGGGGTTGTAGTATGTTGCTATATAAACTACTCTGAATGCCCACAATGACTTGCCCAAACATGCAAATCCTGTCGGTCTGCAGTCTGCAATATAAGCCTTTTCTCATTCACAATAACGTTTGGGAATATTATGTCGGAATCCTGTTATCGCACATCAATAGAGAAGCCATTGACCACAAGCGGAGGAGGGCCTTCAGGACACAAAACAACAGCTTCAAATGGTTGTCGCTTCTCTCGCCAGTATTTTAGCTGAAAATGTATGCGTGCGCTCATCCAACAGTATTTTAACAACAAAGGGTAGCTGATGAGAGCTGGCCCGCTCTCTGAATAGGTTAATATAGCAATGAGACTCAATTAGCGAGATCTCTAAAATGAGCTGTGTCAGCAAAACAACACTCGTACCGTGACAGAGTCCACACAGCACCCCTGATACCTCTGCATGAAGACGTACAATACAAATGGTTTCATTCATTTTACCTCTTCTTTCTCATTCTCCTAAATGAGCTGGGAACATATTTCAGCACAAAAGACACCAGGAGATTTTTCGAGCAGGAGAGAATCCGACCTGCTTCCTTTGTGGTGGATTAGTACGTGTTAGCAAATTAGCATTTGCACGGTCATTCAGCCTGTCCAGCTGTCCTCCTTCTGTATGCCAGTATGACTCACTGGTCCCTGTGTGTGGACAATGCCCTCACGCCATAATTAGCTCTGCCAGTCAAGTGTCTCAAATTGGATTAGCTGTAGTTCTTTTGGGGTTTCTTTATATCGGAATTCCTCACAGAAAGATCCAGATTGAGAGTCTCAAAGGGCCTTGTGAGAGGGCCCAACCGCAGAATGTTCAGGCCATAGCCCGCGGTGCTTACTCACTGGGGTGCCCCCCTAAACCAGACTATTGTATTATTCTATTAAGTAGCGTGTCGGGATAAAGTTTGTGTCTTGGATTTTTGCTTTGCTAGCGGCGAAACATAAAGACAGAATAGATGAAATAGTACTCGCGGAGACAATTATTGATCGCTACGGCACAATGGCGACCCAATGCAGGAACCTCAGTGTGATAATCCATTGCTTCTGTCATGAAATTATAGAATAAGCATGTTTTGTTTCGTTTGAAGGAGGCTAAAATGAAATGTTGGCATAATAAAGTAGGTTTCTTTATTCATTTTGTTTAGTCAGCTACAAATATACACAGAACTAAGACTTTGAAGAAATGAATCTAATGTTATGAGCTCAAATTGTGCTTAGCTGCTAGACAAATCACTGAGATTGTTTCCATGGAAATTGCAATTTTACCA
>JAZGTI010017488.1:0-12171 GCA_036877585.1 Botia kubotai | reverse complement strand
TGGTCTGAGGACACTTATTCTCCCGATGAACATTTCTGGGCGACTCTGGTTCGTGTGCCTGGAGTACCAGGAGAAGTGCCGAGATCTGAACCTGATGTCACAGAGCTGACAACTAAAACCCGTCTGGTGAAGTGGTTTTCTTTTGAAGATGTTCTTTACCCACGATGCACTGGGGTGCGTGTGCGGTCTGTGTGTATTTATGGTGCCGCTGAGCTCCGGTGGCTTCTTAACTACGGCCACTGGTTTGCTAATAAAGTGGATCCCAACGTGGATCCTGTTCTTATAGAGTGTTTAGAGGAGAAACTTCTAGAAAAACGACAGAGGTCAAAACAACTATAAAAATATGGACATGAATATTTTGGACATAAATTATTAAACATAAGAAACATATTTTTTGCAGGAAGCACAGTTATTGTTTATGCATCCAAAATTTTGTTATTGTAAATTTTTATGATGATTTTATGATTAAAATGTTTATTTTATATTTATTGTTCATTGTAAAGGGGAAACGTGTACAAACAGAACATAACCTGGTTACAGGTTATTAAATTAAACTCAACAAAGCTTTAGTGAAAAGGGCTTCTGTTCTGTCTCATTACCTGATATATTTACTAACATAATGTAACTTTTCACAATGATAATGTGTAAACACGCTTGTGCTAAAGGATCTCAATGACATCATTCTTTAGAACTGTTCTTTACGATTAATACGTTTGTTATATATATATATGTATATATATATATATATATCCTCGCTTGTCATCTGTCAAATGACAGGGTAATGGTGTGTAGTTTATGATGTGTAGCTTTCGGTTTGCATTGCTTTGACCAAACCGGTTTAACCTCTGACTAGATTCCAAACTCTCCTTCTCGTTTTCGTACCGTTTTCTTCACTCATTTGTGAACGGGTGTCTTTGCTCTGCCAGCGATATGATTGTGCTTGTTGAGTTTGCATATAGGTTCTATGTTTTGGAAAGTCCTGATAACATCATTGGTTTATTATGCATGGGTTGGTGATGGAGAACTGAAGTTCAGCTGCCTCCAGACCTCAGGATTTTCATTTTGTGTTTGACTGCCAATTCTGTTGGACATCTCTGCCCGCTTGTGTAAGGACAGTGACTGGTTACTGGTTATGTAAGGAGAATTGTGGTCACTACACACACACACACAGGCATCTTACAAAAGTCCATTAATCCAATATCCATGGCAACCATAAACATATACAGTTTTAAAGATCACATCACAAAAATGCCAAATTTAAATACTTATCACGCTACACACAACATGCATTCACGTGTGCGCCTGGGTGGATGTGCTTTCCTGTAGCTCAGTGGTTAGAGCATGGCATTTACAGTGCCAAGGTCATGGGTTCGATCCCAGGGATTGCACATACTTGACAAAGTATAGTATAATGCAATTTTTTTTTTTTTGTAAATGCACGTGTGTATGTGTGTCGCTGTTCAGGCTGACTGTCTGTTTGACACAGATAGTTGTTGACTGCAGTGGATTCATTGAGACCAGCTGAGGTTGGACAGCTGCCAGCTGTCTCTGACACTCAGAATACTGTCTGCAGTGCTGAAACACAGAACAGGAATTCATTTGTGTCTCTGCTTTGTTGTAATAAAACATGTCTGTGTATTTTTGTTTTGCTTTTAGGATTTTTCAGTTAAAATTGCATGTGCGATTTTGTGAATTTGAGTTTGTGAGAGCAATTTCCTCTGGAGTGCCAGTGTCAAGAGTCTACCTCTGGTTCTACCTCTGTGAGGTTGGTTTTACCTCTGTGAGGTAGAATATTGCCCCTCCCAGCATTGCACATTTTCATGTCTATCTTATCAGACACACCCAGTACAGGTTTTTCAGTCTGTATGAAAGAGGCGATGACTTACATTGGGTGTGTTACATGACATTGTAATCAGAAACCTCACACGTCTATCATTTGTAAAGACAGTCACACATAAACATGAAAACATTGTTTTGAAAGAGTTTAATGCAGTAGACAGGTTGTCGTTTTTGACCGCGACCTCTGACCCCAGTAGGGATGGAGTTTCCTGTGGATGCGTTGGTGTCTAGGAGACACGAGGACTTGGAAAGTTCAGTCCAGGGCTACATAAACAAACTGCAACCCAGTCAACATGCAATATTTTACCCTGTCTAGCAGGAGAAAGGTAACACACAGAAACCACAGGCCTTGGATAATATAACACAATGTCCTCAAAACAACTACGTTAACTTAAACAATATAAATTAATTTATTTTAATGTCATTTACACACACACACACACTTTTGTGCAGCTGTCTTTGGAAGGACATTCATTGACACAAAACAATCTCTAGCTCTAACCTTAACTGTACCTAAACCCAAACATACCCTAAACTCAACCTTTGTCTCATTGGAACTTTACCTCAAGTCTCAAACCTCAGACAGCCGTTTAAAGGCATGTCAGACAGTGAGGACGGGCCAAAATGTCCCCGCTTCCCTCGCTTTGTGCTCACAACGATGGTCTAGCTGGTCACACTGGTCCTCAGACAAGACACACCCACACACACGCACTTACTTATCTGTCTAAATGGAGACGTTTCATAGACTTCTATGGTTGTAAACAACAATAGAACAATAGAACCTAACCCTCACCTTTTTAACAGAAAACTTGGACGTCCCCCAAAGGAGGTTTGGCTCAGATTTGTCATGTTTTGCTGACTTTTGGATACAGATTTGTCCCCAGTATACTGCTAAGTAAACACAGACACACACACACACACAGACACACACACTGCTCTGCCTCCAAGCGTATTGGTTAGGAATTCTGTGCATGTTGTCAAGAGAAACGTGTTTGGAATGTACGGCCATTAACTGCTGATGTAACTTCTATGTAACTCCTACAAAAATGGCTTTTTTTTTTACATCTGTAGAATTGTTGTAGATCCGGATCGGTCCTGCCAATGTTGGCTTTGTTCCTCTCTATGGAGTCAACCTCAGACACAAAATCACCAGTCCAGTGTGAACTGGTCACCAGATCAGACCGGTTCATGGATGACACTTTCCCCCTCCTTCTACTTATAACTGTAACTCACATATGTTTGGTCATCTTATTTCTCACATGAGGGCTATTGCTTTTGTCTCTTATTTCTTGTTGTTAACCCTTTCCTAGCTGTGGACGGGACTCCTGAAGGTCATCTTGCAATACAAAAGACACACACACTGTTTTATCTAAAGCACCTAACACCGCATTCATTGATCAAAATTATGACCTATCGGACGGCTGTATATGTGCGTCCCTGCACAATGATTGGTTGGATGACACGACCGTGCTCCTCACGAACTTAGTTAATAAAACTTCATATAAAAAGATTTGGATTTGAAGGAGAGTTTGATGAGGGGGAAAATGACTTCAACAGGTGATGGTTCTCACTCTGTTTGGTCAGAATGATGTTTTTTTCCCCTCAGGTTTCCGGTTTTGTCCATGTCGCTCTGCTTTTAAAAATACACCAGAGCAAAGGTCATGTTAAAAGCGAAGCACACGCGTCTATTTTTCCAATTCATTCGTTGTCCTTCATCTTGAGAAAACAATGGAGATGACGTCGGTGGATTTCGCTCATTCTGCTCCTTGTGCTGGAACATTCTGGGAAACAGACTGGATTTCCTCTGCAGGAGGAACGATTGGGAGAAATCATAGCCAAGATAATCACTGAGTGAAATGACTTTTCTTCAAAACCAAAGAGAGTCTATGGAATCTGAGTCTATGAGCTCTGTGTTTATTTGCTGTTTGGACGGGTGAGATCTGTAGGCGAGAGGATTGCGCTGTATGTTCTGAACCGTATTGTATACCGGACCGTGGCGATGGGTTCGAACAAGGTGCTGTTCCTGTGCCGTGGAGAAGACGACTACGCCAAACTCCTCTGGAGGAATGGAGAGGCTGTGGGCTTCTACTCGGTCAAACTCAAAGGTCTGTCCTTCTTCAGGAATCGGGGAAATTGAGAAGCGCTTGACTGTTTTACGTGATTCGTTTTGGCTGTTGATTCACACAGCAACAGTTTTAACACTTTGACATTTAACAGATTAAAAGCGTTCTGTCAAACACGCTGTGAAAACAATGTTGTGTAAACATGGTCTAGAATTTGCTATTGAAGCCGTGCAGGGTGTGATCCAAGCACATGTTTTTTTTACCCAAAGCACCATACATAAATAAAAGTGTTGTTAAATAATACTACACACCCATTGAAAATAAAACACACCTGATGGGCTTGGTACAAATTCCACAGCAGTGACATGCAAACAAACAGCGCTCTGATTCGTTCACTTTATTTAAAACGAAAATAATTGTTTTTACTGAATCCAGGTGATGTAAAAAGTCATACAGGTTTGGAATGACATCCAGCTATCAGAAAGGCTTGAACTTTGCTGCTTCCCTCCTGCTTTGGTTTCCCTTCAGCAGGATGACATTGTTGAAAACCTGGAAGATTCTGAGGAGAGAGCTGCAGATGGAGAAGGTTGACCAAGAGCCTGTTTGTGAGGAGACACAGGAACAAGAAGAGCAAGTGAAGAGTCTGCAGTTCAGCAGGAACTAGAGGAAGATGTATCTCAAGGAGTTGAAGAAGAACAGGAAGGAGAAATATCTCTAGCACTTGAGGAACTGGAACATGAAGGAGCTCTGAAGAGAAGAAGGAGCCAACTGTGATTGACAGGAGAGTTGTGAGGAGGAAAATGATCCAGACCAAAAGACGCAGCAAAAACTGAGCAAACATGTTTTCTGTCTCTCTGTGGCATTCCACAACACTACACTGTCTATCTATATATATGTAAAGCACTACTCAGTTATACACAAGCAATTATAATATACACAATTATAATTATAATTCACAGTTATATATGGGATCTTTACTGGAGAGTGTTTATATTTGAGTTGGGTTTATAACAGGCAGTGTAAGGGCAATATGGGTTGTCCTGCTGATTTAGACTTTGTGAGGACCATTTTACTACTAAAAGTCAAAAAATAAAAAAACAAAGTGCAGTATTTTATATGATATGTGTTGTTAGCAAGAGTTAATACAAACATGCAGTAGGCCAGTTTTAACAAATGAGAATTGTAACTGTGAACTTTTGTTTTATTTTGCCCATATGAAACTTAATGACTAATAGCAGCTTAAAGGGACAGTTCACCCAAAAATGAAAAATGTGTCATTGTTTACTTTCCTTTGTTGCTGACCTGTTTTGTTTCTGTGGAATTAAAAGCATGTTGTTTCAGAGTGTTTGTGTCTTTTCCAGCGGTAAGTTGCCATTGAAAGAACGTAAGACAGGTTTTTATACCGACAGACTTTTCATTGTTGGGTGAACTGTTTTTCTCGCCGTGCTGTTGAAAACGCAGCTGAGCACGAGTTAAATGTGAACATAAGACATGCAGTGAATTGAGTTTTATTAATATTTAATTTTTGGGGCTTTTTTAAACATTACCTTATACATTACCTAAGTAGTTTTAACTGTATGGATAAATACATGTGGCTTTAAGTGGCTGGTTGCTTTTTCTCATTATTATGACTAGTTTATTAAGATTGCAAAACCGTGTTTTATTTCTATTTTGTATAGATCAGCTCAAACTACAGTAACGTATTTCTGTATCTTTGTTATTCTTTGATATTCTTTTAATTTATATTTCTATGTTTGTGAAAGCCGTGCAGAAAGCGCAAACATACGTTTTTAAATGCGTATTTTGCAAAAAGCTTTTGGTTTTTATGTATGTGCACTTTTTGGTGACCACTTGAGGGCGCTGTACACATTACAAAAGTCATCGCAGCAGCGGGCGTTCACGCGCGTGTAACAGCGCTGTGTTTTGTCACGGGTCACATGAGGTCGCTCATTTGCATTTTCTTGTATCAGGTTAAAATAAATGTTTATATCGGGAAACACCACAAATCTAACTGTGGGGAATTCGTAAAGATTTTCTTTTAACATGAAAGAGTCGTGCCTCTTATGTTTATAAACAAAATGAAAATTTCTAAATGTCGAGAGCTTTAAAAGTGATCATTTAAGTTATTCGAGCAATTTTTTCTAAAATCATTTTCACAAGCGGTGACTCTTGTGTGTTAATAAATACATGGCTTGTATTTTTTGTATGTTCTTTGTCTTTTTGTATTTTTTATTCCTACAACGTTTTTAGCAAAAAATAAAAAAAACAATTTTAACCCAATTTCACATGGAAGTAATTATTAACACTAACAGATCACAATCGTTCATAAAATGTTTGCTCTCACAATTAGTTTTAATTGCGAGTCAGAAGTTTGGCCTGCTCTGTGTTCTGCAGTGCTGTTCAGATTTCCTTTCCAGAGAACCCTGAATATTTCCTGACTCGTTCTCTTGGTGTTTGTCTTTCTGAGACGTTTAAAATGTTCTATTTGAACCGTGTTAATGTGAACATGGGAGAGGTGTGTGAGATTTTTCAGTGCTAATGTGTGTGTGTCTGTTTTTTGTGCTTTCTAACAAAAGCTGCGCAGCTGTCTTCCGCTTCTGTCTTGCCCCTCCACGTTTCTTATGCTTGTATCTGCTTTAGCAAATTTGATGTCATTTCCACATCTTTTGAATTTTGGTATTTCCTTGACTGTTTTTGTATAACCCTGTTATATTACATTGTTTAAGGGGTGTTTTAAAAATGAAACACCTCGCCACATAGCTTAGAGAAACAGATGGTCAAAAATGTGGAGAAAAAATTAATCATTTGAAACCAAACACAAAGAAACGGACCTCTTTATGCATGTCTGTGTGTGTGTGGTTTATAGTTCTCTACAAATAAGTGTATTAATTCATTAGTTTAGTGTGCATACCCACATAAACTATTCTGTGTTTGTGGTGTGGCACACCAGTGTGTGTGTGTTTACTTAATCATATATTGGGGACAAGTTTGTACCCAAAAGTGAGCAAAACCTCTTTTGAAGACACATTTGTAAAAACGTCGAACAAAATGTATAAAAATGTATAAAAATCTAAAACATGCAGTAAGTTTTCTTAGGTTTAGAGTGTGGGTTAGCTGTGTATAAAAACAACTGAAGTCTATGGAATTTTCCCATTTAGATAAGTAAACGTGTGTGTGTGTGTGTGTGTGTGTGTGTGTGTGTGTGTGCTTGATGGTGCTGGCTGATTAAGCTTGGCACCGTCAGCAGTGGGTTTGTGTGTGTAATTAATGACGTGTCTCCTGCTCTCTCTCATGGTAAAGGCTAATAGGATTTCCAGCCCCGGGGTACAGCAGGAAAGGCCGGGCGCATGGCAGTGTGCGGGAGAGGAGGAGGAGGCAGATAGGAGGTGATAGGAGGTGATAACACAGGAGGTTTGTGCAGGTGAGAGGTCACAGAGGATTCTGGATGGTCTGGCTGCGCGTGAGAGAATTCAGACTACTGTGGAGAAAATGTTCAAAGGCAACCGTGTAAAAATGGTTAAACATCTAGAGACAGAATCTGGAAAAACAGTGTTTAAATATGTAAAGTGAGAAGTTTTGTTGAGATGAACTCCCACACACGTCAGTGGTGGTATAAAGTAACAGTAATTTCGATCGCTCATTTCACAACGCAGAACAAACCGTTGGGCTTTAAATTAACCTATGCTAGCTTGTTGTTAGCATTGAGGGTGTAGTACCAAACAGGTTTATAATGTAAAAATAATCCATCATGATTTGTTTCGTGTGCTCAGATTATAATTAGACGTTCATTTTAATTAAACCTCAGTTTTAAACGTTCCGACGTTTTCTCAAACCTTTGACTCAAACCAGGCAGAACTACGTCTGAACACGACCAGTAAACACTCAGCAACTCTTGTAGAGAAACTGGGTGAAGAACTACATACACACAATGAAACGCTGACGGAGGAAAGCAGAACAAAGTGAAGAGAGAAAAAAACCGAGTGCAGTCAGAAGTGACGCTGAGATGGTGTGCGGTGAAAGAGGGGCGTATGGGAGGGGTTGATTGTGTGCTGGGTGGAGAGGGGCATTGTGGGATAGCACGGGACGAAGAACGAGGTGTGAGGAGCAGGTGATTTATAACAACAACAGACGGCATCTCTCCCCTTTGCCTCTCTTCTCCCCTCTCGCTGAAGCAAAACAAGGAAATCTATTACAGGAAGGGCCTCTGTGATAATGGACTTTGTTATGTGTGTGTGTGTGCGTGTGTGTGTGCAGAAGCAAGACAACAGATATATTTGGGCAATAAAACGGTAAAGATTTTTTTGAGATATACAAGTGCACCCGTGACGCTCTGGCCTCACTTGCTTTATATATGTGTGTATATAGACATATTTTTGGTCCCGCGGCTCCATGTGTTGTTAATGTTGTCCCCTTTTCTTCCTCGCCTCCTCGAGATAAAGACCTCAAATCTACCTCGGCGAGGAAAGATGGTGCCGACGGGCTCCAGGGAGCAAACAGATACAAGAAAGAGAAGTAAATAATAGAGGGACATGGCTGGCAGTAATGGTACAGTGGTGCTGAAGACCACGTTCCACACCACAGGAGGGGCTGCACACAAGATCCAGGCCGGCTCAGAGTCCCCCCACTTGGGTGGAGGAACCCGTGTCTGCTCCTCTCACATTACCCTTTATGTTAAAACCAGTCAGGGGGAAAATTGGGGCCTGCGTGGTCCTCCACAGGCCCACCTGAGCCTCTACTCAGACAAGAAACGGAGGGGGGCTTCTGAATGCATGCGCAATAAAAGCCATAAGCTGAGAACATGTTAAAGCAGATGCACAAGAAATTGGAAATGATGACATTTGTTGTGATGGTCTATCTGTAGTTTTCTACGCGAGACGTGTCTGCAGTATGCGGTTCTGTCGATTTATGTCGTTTGTTTATCACGTAATTAATAAATTGTGTCTTTAGTTTGGAAGTATTTCGAAAGCGTGCTGAGAATTTATCCGGAAGATTGATTCGCTCGTAGCTCATCCTGTTAAAATTCTTTACTCCAAAACTCTAAATCCTAAAACACACAGGAACTCCTCAAATACACATCACAGGGCCCTGATACTTTTCTTTGGCATGGAACTAACGGGTGGAACTGAACTGTTTTTCATAGCTAAATGAATCGACACTGTTTTCTTACTTAGACAGACGCACTTAAAGTTCAAGATCTCTTGAGCAATTAAAAAAAATAGTGTGTCCTGAATCCGTTAGACCTACATGCCCGTCATTTCCCTCTGTCAAAACTGTAGCTCATTCATTCTTACAAAATGATCTTTTTTGCTAGGTGACGTTTGTCGACACTTGTTCTTCTTCTGTAGCCCGTCAGATGGCGCCTTGCTTTCAGTCTGAGTGTCGTGCAGTGTGCGGCAGTAAATCACAGATGCGGTCTGTGCGCGCTTTTGTTTCCCCTCATTGAGAAGAGGGACCTCAGCTGTTAAAGGAGAGTCTTCATTATTGCGTCAATGTTCTTCGGGAAATAATTTCCATTAACATCGTTTTTTTTAAAGGTACTAAAGCGAAGGTTAAAAGGAGTCGAGCAGCGCGTCTGTGAAGTTCTCATTGACGGACCTCAGGCCTGTTTCCAGAGAACAGAGAACAGTGACAGGGGCTGGAGGCGTGTTTTCAGGGCAGATGTCTCGGTCGGGGTGTTGCAGGTGCGAGTGTTTGTTTTGTATTGTGCGAGTATCATTTTTTTAACGCGTCTTTCATAAAGACAATATTCTCCCGGTATAGTGATGACTTCCTGTAGTGTGGTCATGTATGGTGTAATTATATATATATATATAGTATTAATAAACTGCTGTTCTGTCGAGATTGACTTTTTCACAGTATTGTTTTACTTTTCGTGTGCAAAAGACCCCAATTGTGTAAAAATATCATTGTGAAATTAATCCATTTTAGCAAGTCATTGCACAAGTCACTTTGGCATAAAGTCAACAACGTAAAAATCGACCTAATTATTTTTTTACACGATTAGTCCTGTTAACCATCAGCTAACAGTTATTCAGGCTAAAACAGGTGTGACTCCGCTGAACTGAATGTGTAATTACGAGATATCTCAGACATGTAAACAGTGTCTCGGTGTTTTGACAGGCATCGATTTATCAGCACGCGGATATAATCAGTGTTCATTAAAAGTGTTTAATGAACTAATTCATCAATTAATGAATTAAACAAATATGTTACAAACGAACCAGTTGTGAAACAGAAAGAAATAACAAACGTTAAACTGAGCCGTAGCAAACTGGAAAAGTAACTAAAGCCGACAATGATGAAGATGCATGTACTGTACCTTTAAGAACTAGTTAACTTCTGAACGTAAACTTGACTATCAGCTGCATTTAGAAACGAATGCATCCAGCGTCGTTCTATCTGGAAGCAGTCTGGCAACTTTACCAATCAGTTAGTCAGCAGTAACAAACCTTGAATGAATATTTGAGCTATTGTTGGTTATAGCACAATTATTAAAGTTGGGAAACCATAGCAACAGAATCAAACAATTGTGGCGGGTCAGGCGACCCCTGATAATACACAATACAATCTCATTTGAGAGTGGGTTGGTTATCTGTACTTGATGTGTCTTTGCCTCTGGATGTATAAAGTCCACTGTCCAGATTCTGGGTGAAGATGTCTTGTGCTGGTCAGAACCTACAACCTGCTCAGTAACCTAGAGCACTAAGGTTCTGATGGGGAGGGTGAGGTCCGAGTCGACTGGTGGAGTGGAACGTCCCCTCTGTGTCCACAGTTCAGAGTCATATCCCAAATCTCTTCGCTGTGCAGAACTCCAGACCCTACCAAACTGTATTCTCCCCCATCTCTTGCCCAGGATGGGACATGGGGCCGCTGTAACCCGTGTTGCTGCCGAGGGGGAACGGTGGACTAGGGCCTCCCGCGTAGCCACCTTCCCCCTGTGGGTTGGGATGAAGGGGGCCAGTCATGCCCGGCTCAGGGCTGGGGGTGTCTGCATGAGAGATCATGTCCGTAAACCTTTGGTCGTCCGGGTGGGGAACAGAGACCGGGCCGCCCTCCAGAGCTCCAGAACCCACACTTAAAAGGTAAGGGGACTCGACTGGAGACTGCGCCTGTGAGGATGGGGGTCCGTGGGGGTAGAATTCATAGTTGACCACTGGACCATAATAATCACCTTGATATTCTGCTGAGAAGAGAGGACACAAATGGAAGCCAGTCAGTATAAGCTTTTGTGGATCTTTGTGAATTGTTAAAGCGTTTGTTGAAAAGAGTGACTCAAAATTCAATCATAAATGAATTCATAAGGAATGTCACTTTTATCTGATGCCCAATTTCAGTGCATGTTTTTGTTGTTGTTATTCCTTCATTTCCTAACAGATGTGTCAGAATAGTTTGGCTAAGACTAGATGATTTTTTTGAGGGACTGTAACAAAGCTAATAGAGAACAATGCGCTAATCAATTATATTTTTAGCTGCTAATAAATGAAAACACAACGCTTAAGAAGCGATGACCTAAACATGGAAATTGTTGGCAAGCGTTTGCACACATGCTTAGTTTGTGCTGTCACGTTTATCTGCTGTCTCATACCTATACCAGTTAGCCTATGTAATTAGTGCTACAAAATGTTATTAACGACCGCCCCACCAACAAAAAAAACATTATTTTTCCTGCAGTTGTGATATTTTAATGTGGTAATCGATCATCAAACAGCATTTTACTTTAAAGAAACGACACTTGCTCGCTGAGTGATGATCATCAGATCCTCGTTTCACAGAATGATCAACGCGTCCGTCTTTATCCAAACATCTGCAAACGGTTTTTGTCCTCAGAAATGTCAAATGTGGACTTTTTCTTAAAGACACAGTGTAATTGATTCCAATTTCTAGAACGGTCGATGCCCTTATTCTGATGGTGTTGTTCTGGTCATTCATTACAAGGATAAAAAACAGTGTTTCTCTGCCTAACAGCTGTTGGAGAGCCCAAGTAAAGAGATTATGCTAAAATGAAGTCCAACAACTAACACACACACACACCCATTAAACTGCCTACAGATTTCTATATAACAGTCTTTAATGCATTCATAAGCGGGATCCAGCACACAATTCATAACAGAAATCGGTAGGGTCTGGTGCTTTGCTGGTATTGTTTAAACATTTTGACTTTGGTATTTAGGAGACAACAGTGCATACAGTGTACAGACATAACTGTAAACCTCTGAGGTCTGATAAACTGCCTTGAAACTGAGACAGAGTGAGTGTGGAGACTATGTGC
>JAZGTI010017487.1:0-12171 GCA_036877585.1 Botia kubotai | reverse complement strand
TCAGTCACGTAATGTTTATTTGTTTCTTACGTTTTAAATGATGCTGCACGATCACACATAAATATAAACACAAATACCAGGAATAAACATATATAGGTTCAATTTTAACTCATATTTATTTGTATAGCGCTTTTCATATACATCATCTTCTACATAGCGCTTCCTTCTATATATAGCCTATACTTTTTATGAAACGGAGACAAAAGTATCTTTCAAACAAAACGTTATGTTATTTTTATTTTCTTACATTTCATATTTCATTCATCACAAAAGTAATAGGAAAATATATATCGTTTATACATAACGGAGGCAAAACAAACCTTTCAAACAACGTGCGGTTATGTTTTATTCCTGTCAATCGATTGCGTAGGTAATTATAAAGTTAACTCTATTCCTCTCTTAGTTCACCAGACACTTGTATGTTTTTCAAAAGAAGCGGATGAGCATTTTTAAATCCAGCAGTCTGTCTCCCTGTTATATGTCTGGTGCCTGTGATAACGTGAACATTATAAACGTTTGCACATATTTAACAATCGGGAAATCTTTCATTTAACAATGCATGTAAAAGTTTGATAAATATTTGGTTTGAAAAATACATATTCATATACGTATAAGCTGCAGCGCGCCACTGTGTAATGCCGCGCCACTGTGTAATGCCACGTCACATGCTTTATGCGTCTCCATAGTAACTGGAACGTGATTCGTTCCAAAATAATGGTCGCATTAAAAAACTCACGCTGTGGGATCTGTCGCCTGAAAGAAAACTCACGCGTGAAAGGGTTAATGAGTGTGGGGTACAGGATGTCTCCTGAATTGACCCACGAGTGCTCCTCCAGGCCGTACCCCTCCCAATCGACCCATACTGGATCCTGTCACCCCGGCATCTGGAATCGAGGAGTTGATCCACTCGATAAGCCTCCTTACCATCTACCAGAATAGGAGGGGCCTGTTCCCGGAGGCCCACCTCCGGACCTCCAACCGGCACGTCAGCGGGCTTGAGCGGAGAAATGTGAAAAAGTAGGAGAGATACGATAAGTGTTAGGTAATGCAATGCAAGCTAAAACAGGAGTAATTAGTCTAAGAATTTTGAAAGGACCTACGCACCTTTTCTTGCTCGAGTTTCTTGCAAGGAAGGCAAAGGCGCAGATCCCGGGTTGAGAGCCACACCCACTGGCCAGGAGCGAAGTTGTGGCTGGGTCGTCAATGTCGGTTGTGGGTGTGAGCTTTCTCCTAGACAGTCAGTGACAGCAGGGAGATCCGTGGGTTCCCCAGACCAAGGGAACAGCGGAGGTTGGAAGCCAAGGATGCACTTGAAGGGAGTTATACCCATGGATGGCTTGACCAGGGAGTTTTGTACGTATTCAGCCCACATCAGGTACCTGCTCCAATCAGCCTTATGTTGTTTACAATATGAGCCAAATCTGATTATCTCTTGATTTAAACATTCAGTCTGTCCATTGGCTTGAGGGTTATATCCTGATGTCAGGCTTATGTTGACTCCTAAGCTCTCGAAGAAAGAAGACCACACATGTGAGATGAATTGGGGACCCTGCTCTGAAACAATGTCATCTGGTAGGCCAAAGAATCTAAAAAACAAAGTTACAGAGAATTTCAGCAGTTTCAAATGCCGTTGGAAGCTTAGGGAGGGGAACCAGATGACAGGCCTTGGAAAATCGGTCCACAATTGTGAGAATGGTAGTATTGCCCTGGGAGTTAGGCAGATCAGTAATAAAGTCAATAGCTATGTCGGACCAGGGGCGGTGTGGTGTCGGTAATGGCTGTAGGAGTCTGGCAGGTAGCTGTCTGGGTGTCTTAGAGACCTGGCAAACTGGACAATTCTGAACATAGGTGATAGTGTCGCTAGGGAGATTGGGCCACCAGTATCAATGTCTCAGTAGATGGATGGCTGTGATACCCGGATGACCGATGCTTAGACTTTCATGAACCTGAGTGATTACACGTTTCCTAAATGAGATTCTCGGGCACACGGCAGGGTGGGGTTGTGTCTCATTGGCATTAAGGATCTCGGTATAAAGATATCACTGTACTGGGGTGACCAAAATTCTTTCAGGGATAATATTTTTGAGGGAAAGTGACCTCAGGGATTCATCGTACTGTCAGGAAAAAGCATTGGCTTCGGTATTCTTGGAACCTGGTCTGTAGGTAATGGTAAAATCCAATCCAGTAAAGAAAAGTGACCATCTAGCTTGACAGGGGTTTAAACGTTTAGCTTTGCGCAGGTACTCTAGATTTTTATGGTCAGTAATTACGTTAAACAGATGTGCAGCCCTTCCAGCCAATGTCGCCACTCCTCTAAGGCAATTTTTATTGCCAGCAGCTCTCGGTTACCAACGTCATAATTCTGTTCGGCAGGGGAGCGTTTTAGTGAGAAATATGGGTACATATTGGGCGACGAGCCGTGTTGTTGAGACAAGATGGCACCTACACCAATGTTAGAGGCGTTAGCCTTGACTATAAACGGTAGTTCCGGATCAGGGTGACGCAGGATGGGGGCAGTAGTAAAATGGGTCTTAAGTTAATGCCCTGAGCATTGCACCATTCCAGACCAGTTTATTAGACTGCCGTTTGATAAGGGATGTTAAAGAAGATGCTAATGTGCTGAAACCTCTTGTCAATCGGCGGTAAAAGTTAGCAAAACCTAGGAAACACTGTAGCTCTTTGACCGTCTTGGGGAGCATCTCGTCTCTTTGACCCTCATGGCTAAAAACATAACCAATAAAGGTGGTACTGGTGGTGTGGAATTCGTACTTTTCCCCTTTAACATAGAGATTGTTCTCAATTAATCGATTCAGGACTGAGCGAACATGCTTAACATGCTCCTCCAGGGACTTGGAATAGATTAGGATATCGTCGATGTATACAATGGCCCACTTATCAAGTATGTCACGGAAGATGTCATTCATAAACGACTGGAATACAGAGAGGCTATTGGCAAGACGGCATTACCAGGTTCTCATAATGTCCTGAGGACGTAGAAAAAGCTGTCGTCCACTCATCCCCTTCTCGAATGCGAACCAAATTGTACGTGCTTCTGAGATCTAACTGGGCTGGTTACAAACAGATGGCACACAGGAAGTAATTAGCAGTAGGCACGGGGATCATGGGAAATGGAGTCCGGAAGGAAACTAATATTCTGGTGACACATAGTTAAATAGCTATATATTGCCACACATAGTTATTTAGTTTTTTAATTAGCGCTCTGGAATACTTGATTCTGATTGGCCAGTTGCAACAATCCAAGGTATGCTGTTCCTAAATAACAACCGCCTAAAACTAATAAACATGGTCATCTTGACCTTTACAAATTATTTGTTGTAAAGGTCAAGTATTTGTTGCAAATGAGCTAATAAAACATTTCAAATCATCATCACATGTCCAATAATTTACTCATGTGGTAAGTAGGTGTGTAAGTGGGGTAATGTACATCCAATGTACATCTGCACCGCATCCTGATCACCCTGTTAGGGATCACCCTGTTCATCGATAACAACTGGCTGACAGTACATCATCAATGATTCAGAATCAGTGATTCTGAGTATAAAAAAAACAACTGCCACATTTTTTTCTGTCTGAATCAGATTCAAGATATTAATATGCCAAATTGTTACATTGCTTGACAACCACAAAGAGCATACGATTAAAATAATTAAGGTTGTACAGTCCCACATATGGGATTTTTATTTCTGCGCCCCAGAGAGTTCAGTCCCATATGTGGGAATTTAGAATGTGCAGTGACGTATCATACTGCCAGACTCAAACAGATTTTTGCACCAAAGAGAGAGCGACGGATACTTTCAGCCCACCTATTCTCTGGATGAATGCTTCACTCAGCCGTCAGCTTGCCACAACTCCCCCACCATCTAGAACAACAGATAGAACTGGGCAGTGGAGTGGTGGAGTGAAGACTGGCCAGTGTCCACAGCACCATCTGTCCACACTCCAACATCTTTAAGATGAGTGTCCGTTTCACAACCCAAAACATTCTAAGATTTCATTAAGAGCCAACCCTGCCCTGGGCCTAAAATTGCTTCAAGCGTAATATTTAAAAAGAAATCGCCTTGCACTATAAACAAGTGACGATTGTGTTCTCATTGCTCTGCTTAGTGATTACCTTTTTCAGGAAATAGACTTGTAGAGAAAATGAAAAAGGTTTGAGGGGATTTTTTACCACTTTCTTGGGACATTTTTCAAATGGTCTCCTTTGACCTTGAAGTCTATAAGCACATTGTTGTATTTCTTCCCCTAACCAGTGGCAAACTTCAAATCACTTTCCAAATTCCTACATCCCATGACCGCTATTTACTTGAGATTGAGGCCTTGAGGATTGAGTTGATTGAGGCCTTTTGAAAGGAAAATGTGTTTAAATGGACAACCAATTTACAGTAAGAAATATGAGATTTGGTGAATGGAAAAAGAATGGAAGGCTGTTTTGAATATGGTATATGGTATTTCATAGTATAAAATAAATATATTGTGCACAATGTGCAAACTTAGGATATCTGCTTGTAGTACCCAGATACCCTAATATATTTCTTAAAATATGCAATGCAGTCAACAATAACTTCTGATACCAGTATGGTGAATGCTTACTCTTTCATATTGCTTTAAAAAAAGTAGGCAGTATACAGTGCATATTGAGTAAATAATAAGATAATGAAATATTAAGTATTTCATTATGATGATAGTTGATGATCAGCTCAATATGGTGGCTGTATTGACAGAGCCAGGGGCGCCGCTCGCAATTTTGGGCCCTATGACAAAATATGAGGTTGGGCCCCCCTAGTAGTCTTATTACTAATAAAGCAGATCTCTGGGGGCCCCTAAAGGGTGTGGGCCCTTAGAATTGTTAGGTAGAGGTACGAGGTGACAGGACTTGGAGAAGATTATAGTCAGAATAGTAGTATTTCTCTGGAAGTTGGGCAGGTCAGTGATAAAGTCTATGGCTATATGTGACTACGGACGTTGAGGTGTGGGTAGTGGTTGAAGGAGTCCAGCTGGGAGTAGTTTAGAGCTTTTGGAGGTCTGACACGTGACACAGTTCTGAATCGAGTTAGCAGCATCCTTGGCCATTGAGGGCCACCAGTAAACATTCTCAAGTAAACGAATGGTGGCTGTAATTCCTGGGTGACCTGAACTAGGGGCCTGATGAACTTGAGTGAGTACTTGATCTCTGTATTCCTCGGGGACAAACAAACGATTCTCTGGACAATCTGCGGGAACAGGTTGGGAGCTATTGGCTAAACGTATCTCGGTCTGGAGGTCCCATTGCACGGGGGCTACTAACAGTCTCTCAGGAATAATGGGTTTTGGGTCTTGTACTTTAGGTATGGGCTCACACTGTCCTGAGAGAGCGTCTGCCTTAGTGTTCTTCGAGCCGGGTCCTCCAGGGCTAACTTAATAGCTAATAATTCTCTGTTCCCTACATCATAATTCTGTTCTGCAGTAGATAGTTTTCATGAAAAGAAGGCGCAGGGAAACATCTTAGGAGGGTTACCTTGTTTCTGGGATAAAATTGCCCCCACCCCATGATCAGATGCATCGACTTCGACTACAAAGGGTTTCCCAGGGTCTGGATGTCGTAAAATAGGAGTGGATGTGAAGCAGGATTTCAGTCAGGAGAATGCCATGGTTGCAGAGTCGTTCCAAGCTAACCGCTCCGCACGACGTTTGGTTAGAGAAGTGAGAGGGGCAGCGATCAGACTGAAGTTACGAATGAAACGTCGGTAAAAATTGGCAAACCCCAAGAACCACTGAAGTTCTTTCACGGTGCTGGGGGTCAGCCACTCAGTGACGGCCCGAACTTTCTTGTCGTCCATCGCTACCCCCTCAGAGCTGATGATATACCCCAGGAATGATATGCTGGTCTGATGGAACTCGCACTTCTCCCTTTTAACATATAAATTATGTGTGATCAAGCGTTGGAAAACTGAACGTACATGTTTCACATGTTCCTCCCGGATCTCGGAATACACAAGAATGTCATCTATATAAATGATAACCCACCTCTCGAGCATGTCATGGAAAATATCATTCATAAATGACTGAAACACAGAGGGACTGATAGCTAGGCCGAAAGGCATAACAAGGTATTCATAATGGCCTGAAGTGGTCGAAAATGCCATTTTCCACTCATCCCCTTCTCGTATTCGGATTAAGTTATAAGTACAGCATAAGTCGATAAAACTGCGTAGCTGTTCAGGGGCAGCTGGTATTAGGGGGAGTGGATATCGGAACTTGATAGTTTCTTCATTGAGACTACGATAGTCTATGCAAGGGCATAAACCGCCATCCTTCTTCTTAACAAAGAAGAACCCAGCGGATACGGGTAAATTGGAGGTCCGAATTATTCATTTAGCTAGTTCTTCCTCGATATATTGGGACATGGCTAGGGACTCGGGTCGTTAAAGTGGGAAGATTCTACCTCTACTTGGTAACTTATCTGAACGTAACTCTATGGCGCAATCTGTTGCACGATGAGGGGGTAACTGTGAGGCCTTAACTTTACTGAACTCGGGTGTTACTTTAGTACTCGGGTGAGGGATTGCGCTGATGGACATGCAGCGGAGGTCTCCATCGTAACAGGTGTACATATGCTAGTTTATGATATTCAGTGAGCCATGATATCATGTCGAAGAATTATAGTGGAAAAATTATGTAAAACCAAGTCATATCTTGCATGCAAGAATGTTTTACGGTATTTTGATGGGTACACAATTAGATAATTGTACACGTTGATCATGGTGAAAGTACCAAATACAGCACTTTTAATCGTACCATTGTTCTCATTTGGAGTACTGAAGGACACCTGTGGGTGATGTTGCTTGTCTTCTCAAAGGCCTTCTCAAATATCATGCCGAAGAATCATACTCCAATGGCCAGTATTTTCAGGATTTTTCGCTGCTTGAAAAACTGATGGTACAAATGGACTGAGCAGTTGACAGGTGCACTGAATAATACCACCACCCAACCACTGAAATTGTGATGTAATTGCCTGTCTCAGCAGACAAGCCAAAAGCCAGCTATTGAGGACCCCCAATAGATAAGAGATAAGACAAGTGAGTCACCCAGTGATAGCCTTCCCAACGTTTGCTTACTGACATCAGTTGGTTTTAAAAAACCAGCCGCGTGCATCTGAAGTCAAATTGCCATGAGCGTTAACTTAAAATGTTTGGCAAAAGGGAAACTGCACTTGGACGTGATTTTTATGTAGTGCCTGTGAAGTGTTAGTAAAGACCCAAGCTCCCTGCAGCAACTCGAAGGCTGACAACATTAGTGGTAGGGGATACAGATTTTTAATGGTGATGTTGTTCAAGCCTCGATAATCAATACAGGGACATAGGAAGTCGTCCTTCCTCTGTACGAAAAAGAACCCCACAACAGCTGGGGGCAAGGAGGGTTGTATGAGACTGGCCTTAAGAGACTCACTGATGTATTTGTCGATAGCCTCTCTTTCTGGACCTGACAGGTAATACAGATGACCCCGGTGTGGAGAAGTGCCTGGGAGGAGATCTATGGCACAGTCATAGTTGCGGTAAGGAGGAAGTGACATAGCCCTGTACTTGCTAAAGACTAAAAAAAAACTTGTTTGTCTTTGTAAACGTTTGTTCTTATGACTTTTTTTCTTTTTGGGTGACAGTCCATGTCTTCATAACCATTTTTCTCCATACTGGTGTGCAACACTCTCAAATCATGACGCAATGAATAAAATTAAGTCTCATCCTGTTTCACATTATATTACAGAAGTAAAATGGGTTGTGAATGCTGTTTTAGGTTGACTTGTAATAATTGCAACACAATTCAAATGTGTCAAGTGTACCAAAATGTTTGGTACAGAGGTAAATGCTCATGTAGAACCATAAGACTCTGTTGCTATTTAGCACTTACTACTTTTGATTTCATAATAGATTCCTCCGGTATTGAGTGTCCTCCCTATGTTTTATTTTTTATTTTTATCTGTGCCAAACTCCAAGCTCAGAAAGAAAGTTGAACGTTGTAAGGTTTCCAAGGTTTCCAAAGTTTGTTTACTATTTTACTAATTAAACAGTTACTCATTCCATCATGTTAAATAGATAACCTCTATATTAAACTTCTAACTTCAAGTTCAGTGGAAATAGAAATGACTAATTGGCAGCTTGTATTATGGATGAAAAGAACAGTGTGTGATTTAGAATTGGTGGTATTGGGAGTATTTGATTGCAAACTCTATGCCTCACTTTCTTCAAAATACTATGTACTATCATTTCAAATTGTAAGTACATATTATTGCAAAGTATGTGGACATATATTTATATGGACTTTCATAACAATAACAATGTGTTTTTAAGACAGCTTGCTGGGCAGTACACAAGCCCTGACAAGTTGTGCGTGGGCGACCTGAGAATGAAACTGGCTTGGGTCATTTTCTTATTCCTGTTATCTACTTTCTGATTAATTTAAGAAATAAAAATGTGTTACTTAAAAATTAACTTGCTGTTTGGTGAATTATTGTATACAATTACAAAACAAAGGGATTGGGATAACCGTAACATAGTAAATAACATAGCAAATAGGAAAATATTGGTATAATTAAAAAAAAATTATATAAAAATATAATTAAAAAAAAACATTACACAGCAAACACCTTTACGCTGTGGCAACATTGGCCACTCTGCCTCCTCCGCACCACCAGAGGGAGCATTCCCCAGAGTACTAACTATGATTTGGACTACAATTCCCATGGGCCACGTATCTGGGGCTGATCGCTTCCTGTTTGGTTCACGTGTTTGCAATCAAGCGGTCTATTTAAACCGCAGACTCTATTCATTCTGTGCGATGTCTTGTATTGCTTCGGTCTACATTTCAGAGCGTTTCCCTTGTTGTTTATCTAGTTTTTCGTGTTTGGATTGTTTCTGATTTTCCCGATTGTTTGCTGCCTGCCTTGTTTGACTTTGCTTCGGATTACTTTTTGGATTGTTTGCTGCCTGCCCTGAACTGTGACTGTTTATTGTTTATGATTGTTTGCTGTCTGCCTTGACCCTCGCCTGTTTAACATTGCTGTTTTTGTCTATTCCCTATAACCCTATTTGCTGGTATTTTGACCCTTTCCTGTTTCGACCATTCCTAATAAAAGGCTGCAAATGGATCCACATGACTCAGCGTCCTTTTTTACACGTGTTGCAGTTACATTTTACTGTTAATATTTTTAATGTAAATACCTAACATTATAATGTTTACAGCAATTTAATTATAATCAACACCCTCAAGTATAAACTTTAAAGAGTAACAATGCAGTACAGAATATAATTCTGTACTAACATTTAACTTTATTAAATGTTACAATCATACAATAGTACTGTAATTATTAACCGTGCTGTTACACTGTTGTTAGAAGGTTAGCTATGTTTACACAATGTTCTGTTTGCTGGGTATGTGTTACAGAACTGACCTTCCTTGCCATGTGTGACACTTGCGTGTCTTCCTGGTGTTAAAAATGTAGAAAGATAAGGTCGGAGAGTGGCTGAGCAGAAATCGATTTTTTATTGATCTAGGGTTTTACAAAGAAAACGTGTCAAGTAAAACAAAAATAAGCACAAGGGCTTTTCAGCATCCAAAACATAAATCAGCCGAAATTTCTCCATGGTGAAATGAAATTAGTTTCCATGGTGACAATCTTCTTGTCTTGGCAATAGAATTCTCTTACATAAAAGACTCTGCTGCTATGTACACATCTGCATGGCACCTCAGTGCCACCGATCGGCATTACTGATAGTCATATCAACTACTTCCTGTTGTGATGACCTGCTAACCTAAAAAATGTGCCAAAATAATGAGGTCACAAAAGGGTCCAAAATAAAAGAGTGTGAAATGTCGTCATGTCACATGCTGTACTGTGATAATATGGTGACTATAGTATTGTTGACTGTGTGAGCTGGTTTTCACATTCTTGCTGAAAACTTTTAAATGCTTAATGTTTAAAAATATCTTATAAAATATACAGTAGGAACAAACAATACAGGTATGTTTTCTATAATGTTTATTTCTGAGTGAACACAAGGAGCAGTGTTGTAGTACTCGACTGAAGACCATCTTTTAACTGTCATGGACTTGTCATGGACTCTGGGGCATCTGTATTTAGACTTGTACAGACTCAAGCGCTTATTCTAAATAGTCCTTCACGGTCTTTAAAGACATTTATCTGATACTACCCAAGTGTTTTGATTGAGCTATACCAGAGACAGTGTTACACACATCCAGTCTTAACCAATGATTGACCTTCAGACATGACTTAAGGCAAAACTATTATTACTGATTAAAATGTATTTATAAACATATTGTTAAGATTCCCAGACTCTTATTTTGAAGTTTCCTGTTTAGTTCCGTTTTTTCCTGTTTTGGTTTACTTCCTGTTTGTTAATCACTATCACCTGTTTCACACTGATTTGTAGCCCTATTTAAGTTCTCCTTTGTGCTGTTTAGTTTGTCGGTTATTGTGAATTATTGTGAAGGCTTGTGGTTTGTTGTTCTATGTATTCCTGTGGACTATCCCGATTGAACTATGCTACTGTGCATCTTTTGTTTCTCTTGTTTTGATTTAACGTTTAGTGTTCGTATGTTTCCACGTTATTAGATATCTTTTGTCATGTATTCCGCGTTCTGCTCCATAATCCTGGTTATCCCAATCTCACAAACACTAATCCGTAACATTTATATCCAATCCATATGTCTTTTAAAACCATGTAATGCAAAATGCAAAATATGCAAATTGCAAAATATTAATGCATCAGGTTTTTTGAATGAAAGTAAAGGATGACTAAAGCTCCAAAAAGGCAAAAAGCAGGCCTTACAACTTGTGTACTATACTGCAAGTCAAATGATAACCAGAAAAAAGAACTAACCAAATTTAAGTTGTTTTTTACTAAAAACCTTCCTTATTTCTGACAGGCTGAAAAGATCTATCAAAATTGGCACTTCAAAGTTTTTTGTCAATGTCATGTTAACAAACATAATTGAGATCAAATGGCTTTGATGTGCTATTTTTAATTCTCATTTTTATACAGCTGAAATATATTTAAAGCCTAAAAATATAAACCTAATCAGATCGTACGTTTTTTAAAGAGTGTGGAAAAACTGATAAATGCAAATGATAGCAAATCTGAGGCAGCGCGTTAATGATGTGAAATAATGTTTTTACTCTAAGAGAAACGGTGGTGTGATAGCAAATGAACAAACACAGAGAATATTAGTTCCATCCTGAACTACGTTTCCCATCGACCCCCGTTTCTAGGACTGATGACTTCCTGTTTACCACCTGTTTCCAATTAGCTGCCCTATAAAGCCCAGGTTAACTTTCCATTCAGTGCGATGTCTTGTGTCTGTCTAACATCTGATTGTCTCATTTGGAAACAATACATTTACATTTTACAATTACATTTATGCATTTGGCAGACGCTTTTATCCAAAGCGACTTACATTGCATTATACTGTACATTAATTCTGAGTATATGTAATCCCAGGGATTGTTAACGCCACGCTCTAACCACTGAGCTACAGGAAAGCAGTACATCCCAAAGTGTGTCATTAGCAATAACCCAACAACTTTTCAAGAAACGTCTATCACAAGCTCAGAGGTCGTTCAGTCATAGTATATGCCTGTGTACATGCCACAAATCCATGCAATTTCAAATTCCAGGGCAATAAAATAGGTGGTAACTGATGAGCTCTGTTGTGTAGTCTCATAAAAATACTTCTAGATGTGGGTCTTACTATCTCAGAGCAGGCTCTGGTTTTAAAAGTGATGGACTCTTGTGCAGTCATACAGATGTGGCTTGAGTTCAAACATCAGACCTATGACATTAATCGTAACGTTCCACTTGCTGTGTCTGTCAGAGCTGATTACATCAGCTGGTGAGCTGCCTCAGGGCAATTCTGAAGGGACTAAAAGTGATGCTGGGAAAACATTCTGTCACATTAGTTCTGTGACAATTCTGGGAGAATTCAGCATCTGAATGTAAAGGTCATTGAGCTGCTTTAGAAAAGACTGTCTGGATGCTGTAGATGTTAAATGTGTAGATATGTAATGACAAATAGACTTTTGATTTGAATGTAAATTAGACACAGAAAAAGCTGTTGCTATTTTGCAAACATTAACATAAAGTCATTTGGTTTGTAATA
>JAZGTI010017486.1:0-12171 GCA_036877585.1 Botia kubotai | reverse complement strand
ATTTTTTATCTTTATTTCAGTTTAAATTAAACATAACCAGGACAACTATAGACTTACATTATAAAGACATCTGAATGGTCAAATAACAACTGGTCAAAATCATGTTTAGGTGTCACAAAATCAGAGAACCTTCTGTAGAAAATCTTGACAAAATCCAAACAAGTGGTCATTGGAGATTTGAGACAGACTACTTGAAATCAGATTACACAAGACACATGTTAGCGCCAGGTGTGAACTGGGCCTAAAGGTTAATCTGATCTCACTCAACATTCTTTACACCACTTACACTACAGTCTCACATGAAAACACAGCTGCAGTCAATGAGATCATGTCAAAGGGAACAAACTAAAAATATGCTGAATCTTCTATATTCTGCTTCTCTGCGGCACTTCTCAATAATGTGGAACGATGCAGCCAATTAAACTGCAGACATCTGAAGCACGTCCTCGCAAATACCAGCTATGAAAGTTTCGGTTCCTAGCTGACTGCATGCGTGTCCGCTGTGAAACATGAGCGCACCATTTCGTTTTCTGCTGTGGCTTCTGATAACATCAACTTAATGAGTCATTACAGAAGGTAAAGATACAGCAAATGTATCACATTGAGATACTTCACTTCCCTGCCCTGGTGTGGTTGAATGTTCACCATAAGCCAGCGCTTTCGTGGACCTGGAAAACCTGGAGGGGTGATAATATAGGCACATTACAGATTTAAGCAGGAATGTGTCTCCCCTCACCAACTGCTTGCATTCAGATTAATGGCTCGGATGTGACATCCAGACAGTCTGACGTCATTTCAGTATATATTATATGAGGCAACCTTTGACCCCTGTGATTCTGAGGGCAGAGGTGATGACCCGGAGGTGTCGGTATGACAAAGTCAGTCAGCTGAGCTTTAATGTGAGATGCTGTAGTTAGTTAGTAGTTTTGGTATCATTAATACATTCTGCAAGTTTCAAAGCTTAAAATGTCCTCCATCTAATAAAGAAAAGAATAAAAAAATAAAACAAATGCGTAATGGCTGGAAATGTGACGTCACAAGATTTATTTCCATATGACCTTCCCCAGAGGAAGATAACAACACCTACTTTCACACCTACTGACATTTGAACAACATCACAGCAATATCCTCTTTGTTTGGGACTAATACACTACGACATCACACCACAGGCTGCCACAGGAACAGAATATTTTGGAGGAGTGAGTGGATCTGAGGGACTTATTACACTCACGATATGACTGTGATAGCAGTAAGATGCCAGTCAAATGCTGTGCTGTTCCTGGCTGTGCTGTTCATTGACTAAAACATTAGCCAATCAAACACATTGACAATTACACCCGAAGGTTCTTAAAGGGGAAAACTCAAATCTGACTTTTTAATCATAGGACTAAAAACAGGGTGGATAACATTTCTTGATGTTAATTGATTGTTAGTTGATTGATGTTTCTTGGGCAGAAAACAGCAATATTACAATTACACCTTTAAGCATAGGGTTGGGACAATGTTTGCTTGACAGGAATGTTGTTTCACTTCCAGGCTGGGTTAAGTACGAAGACTCCAGTGTCAGCAATGATTTATCGTGTAAACAGAACAGTTTAATGGCTTGACTATTTTTTTACCTTTGAAACATTTTACACCAATCAAAGTTAAAAAGTTGACTTGTTTTCAATTTTGTGATTGGTTACACTGATTATGAAGGGACATGCAGTCCATGGTTTTGAGTTTGTTTCTGTCTCTGTGGTCTGTACGAGATGGAAGATATTCTGTCCTCTAGAATAAATTCAGATTGAGCAGAGGAGGCTGTAGAAAGGGTCCCCGACTGCCTAAACATTAAATGACAACTTAGGACACCTTTTATCAATCAAAGAGGCTGTTCGCAAAGTTACATACATGCACAAAAATGTAAATTGGTGAAGATGAGAAATTATGAGGATGAGAAACTATTACCTCTGAATATGTCAAATGACAGTATGCTAGTATTGAGACATTATTTGGAATGAAATATGCAGTACTGCTTACAGCATTCTGTGAACTACACATTACATAACAATAAACATAGCAAACAGTATTGAGCACTGTGATGGTCACATGGCCTCATCACATTGCCTGTTTACTTCAGCTAAAGGTGTCTCCTTTCAACTATCACTCGGATGCGATACAATTCTGGAAAGCAGCCACAGTTTCTTCTGCTACGTAGGACACCTCCAATAACTTTAAGATGTTTGTCCAGTAAGTCTGTGGAGCACTGTGCTTTATAAAAACCACCCAGGAATCAGATGATTACATGACTGACTTGATTTTTTATAACTGTAACATAAAGTTGTTGTGTTCAGCTTTTTACTGACTTTCAAGGCGGGTTTGCACAAGCACAAATGAGATGTTGAAAATCAAAAGAAAACAGTTGACGGTTTTAATCTCTTGGACTTTCTACCTTCCATCTTGGCTTTGAGCGTCTCTGTTTACTTTAGATAAATGCTGATAAGAGAAAAATCAATTCAGGTGTAGACTTGTCGTCAATGTGAGCTATCAGCCGTGATGCAGAGAGAGAAACTTTTTACTGATTTCACAGACAAGCCCGGACATGTTAACAAAAGTTTGTTTAAAGAGGTACTCAAGACCTGCATGGTCACCAATCCTTATCTCTTGAAGAACACCTGCACAAGCACACAAAATGATTTGTGTATTTGTTCACAACACCACATGTTCATTAGATGTAATTAGTACAATATATCCATCATATTTCAAATGCAATCCTGTCTGCAAGTTGTAATCCTTCAGAAGTTACCGCCACCGCCTAGAAGGCATTAAATTACCAAAAAGGCTGTTGTAATTCCTCAGGTTGCTTTAATGAAATCTCACTGCACAAATAGCACAAATACTGACTGCAGGCTTAGTATATGCTGTACAGTTATATACAGTAGGTTGCTCTGCAAAAGCATTGTTTGCCAAACTCATAAACATCAGCAAAATAACAGATGTGTATCACAGGAAGAAGGCCGCAGGTGTATAAAAGGATTGGCCAATGGTTGTAAAATGTGACAGGTGGAACTTGTGTAGTGTTTGTCTGGTAAGCCGCGGTTTTTTTCTCACTGTAACATTTGAGTGAAAAAAACAGCCCATTTGCCTGCATATCTGAGAGTTTTGCATATATTTACAAACCCTAGGGGAGTGTGAGCTCCAGGTATCATTTAAAATTAAAATCTAGGCCACATTGACATGATGTAGACATACAACTGACAACTGTAACTTTACAGTTATCACAACACTGTCTGTTGAAATAATCATGTGGAACAATAAATCTCTTACAGCTAAAGAAATGAAAATTTCAGTTAAAAGTGATGGGAATCTTCTCCTCCTGTTCTCCAGCATTATCAAAGTGATAATTCCGCATCTATTTTGTTTCAGCATTCAAACGATGTATATATGTGACGTGTGTGTGTGTGTCAAAATATATACAGTACAAATGTCCAGTACAAAACATATACAGTATACTAAATAGTCTTAGTAATGGGTGCTAAATACCAAGATGTGAATTCTTTAAGTCATTGTAATTAAAGGCACAGAAATTTGTCTGAACCTGCAATGTCAGATTCAGCATATTTAGTTAAACACACTCTCTGAAATAACCCATACGCCCCCACTGACTCAAAAACTAAGCATGTTATTTATCTTCACAAATGATGATATATGCAAATACAGACATTGATTACAAATCTCCTGATCTGGTCACCTCTCGGTCACAAGCTTCAATAATCAGCCTTATCTGGACTGTACGCTCAACATTATCTGTGATAACATTCTGATCCCAGAAGGTAAAAGATAAGAATAATGAGAATAAGAAAGACGCAAAACAGAAAAAAATATAAGATGTTACTGATGTATGAACTGATGTAACCTTATTTAACTGGACCTTTCTTATACAGGTGGAAAATAAATAAATAAAGGTTGCACAGACTCTGATATTTAAAGGGCTATATAAGTCAAACAAGGCTACGGCAGCTAGGGTAACTTAGTCAGGATAACTTCTGTCTTAAAAATGATGTTAGAATGCAGTTTACTGTCAAGGCATGTAAGCAAAGAGTGTGACATTTTAGCCGCTGAACAATTTAAAACATGTCCTGTCAAGTCAAAATTCTTTCCGCTTTTAAACAGTCTAAGCCATTAAACCTAGATGAAAAAACCTTGACAATGAAATCAATGGACGTACAAGTGAGATCTGACTTACGTATGGCATTAAGGCTTTAGTTTTTCCCTTAGGCCTGGTGTTCTTTAACAGTGGATAACAATGATTCCACCATCGATTCAACACAGCTCAACCAGAACACAATACACTACCAGTCATAGCCTGAACACAACTACTCTCTTTATTATAACTATTTTCAACGTTTTAAAAAATAACACAAAAGAAAGTATGGGAAGTATGAAGTGACCAAACAAATGTTAAATAAATTAAGTCTATCTTATAATTTAGTCTCTTCAAAGTCACCAGTTGGCCTAGATTACAGCTCTGTGTTCTCTCAAGCAACTTTATATGGTGCATTTTATGCTTTTTTTAAGGTTCCTGTAGCTCAGTTGGTAGAGAATTCAATTCTGTAAGGTTCAATTCCCAGGGAGCACATGTAGTGATAAAATGTACAACCTGAATGTACTGTAAGTCTGCCAAATGTGTAAATGTGAAATTTGTATTCTGGGAACTAGTTGACTGTGAATTTTACATTTAGGCATTTAGCTGATCCTTTTATCCAAAGCGATTTACAAGGTGAGGAAAACAATTAAGCAATAAATCATAGGTTTCCTCTTTACAGTCCTGTCTAACTGCTCCATAAAGAAAAAAAAGAAATGTTTTTGTTTTGTATAGAAATTCATATGTATGCACATTTTTTCTCAACAAAACAAATGTTAATCATGTAAGCATATCAGCAAGTTTTTAAGATCACGACAAACTAAGCACAATGCTCTCCATAGGATTGTAATCTGTTTAATGACAGCCATAGGACTGTTATGTCTACCTGTTATGTGGGACGGGGATGATGGTGGATGTGTATGGGTGCGGGGCCTCAGGTGATGGCAGATGACACCCAAGCTCCTCTGGACCCCTCAACGAGGTCCGAACCTCCATGTGGATTTGGTCTGGTAATCTATGGCCATTTAGGACCAGGCGATGAGCAGGACAGCCTTTAAGGACCCCACCTGGGCCTGAGCTGTGTTCATCCACCTCTCTGCCACATGCAAACTGAAAAGAAAGGCAAATGAGAGCTAAAATTGTGTTTCATTTGTTAGCGCATATGTCCACAGGGAGATTAAGATGAGCTACTGCAGCTGTGTGGCAATAAGAGGCTGAGACCATCCGAATTGGTTTACATTTAATACAGACTTTAATTCCATGTTCGACCAGAAAAACTCTCTCTTTTGCTTTCATTTATGCATTAACAAAATTGTCGATTTTTCTATTCAATCTACATGTTAATACGTTTGCGTATTGTTGGGACAATGCAGTTTAAAAAATAATAAAACAATTTTGGCAATTTTTGGCAAAAGGGGGCGTGTCACCCACACCGGTACAATCTTGTAAAAACGGCGACTGTCGCAAATTTAAACGTTGTTTCAGCTTTTGTAAATGGTCATATTGTTCAAGAAACTTAACGATTTATAGTGTAATAAAAAACTAAGTATTAACGTGTTGATGTATGATTTACCTAAAACAACTACGGCGCATGTGGCAACGCTACATTTCAGTTAACGGCTTTTTAGTAAACATGCTACATGCTTGTTAAAGAAAGAAAACCGAGTAAACAGTCTTCCTGTAAAAACAAACTGTTCTGCCGGCTTCAGCTCGTGTTAGATACGCTGTGGGGGAGGGGTGGCTCGGTTAAACGTACCAACCCCGTTTTTCATTTAAACTTTGAACATGCAAGTTAAGTCGCCATCTTAAAATACGCGCAAAATAGTCTCATCGGTGTAATAATCCGGACTACCGCAGTGTCAACTGTGTGCTTGCACAAATTAAAACATAATTCATGCAACTAGTTGAGTTTCCATCAAAAAGCAGAGCCCTTATCGTAAAACTTAAGCAAAAAAACCGACGATTAATTCGTGTAATTTAATAAAGCTGTCATAAAGACGTGAATGTACGCAAAACTTAGATTAATACTTGTCACTCACTTTCTTATGAATGTAGTGCCCCTCTCTCGTCGACGTATAAAAATGTCCATTCAGAGATATCTCCTTCCCACAGTTCCTTAAAGCACCTTCGTGGAGCGCGTTTATTTTAAAAGCATTTCCATTAAGAACTCCGTTCTCGCGTGTCGCTATCATCATTGCAATGACAGGCTCGCGTTGTCCAACGCAGCCCCCCGCTTGCGCGTTTTCGCCGGCTCTAGACTGTTCGACAAATCGTTTGGACGTCATTTCAACCTGGATCAAATGCAACTAAATTACCAGCTTTCGGTAGAATTCAGTGCTTACCGGGGTACGATGCATTTAACAGTTTTGTGTGGACTGCGACTCCCTGCTGCTGCAATAATAGACAGTGTATGTCACTGCGGTCTTTAGATATTCCTAAAGCAGCCGGTAAAGGGGATAAAAATGATTGTTTTGCTTTTCTCTTTCGTCGAGCCCAACGCCACGCCCACTTTACCCTGCGCGTGCAGCCAGGCGAGATCCTCTCGACCCCGCCCCTTATTGATTCTGATTGGCTCTCTGTATACATAAACATTCTATTTAGGCACGCGGCCATCGCAAAACCGAAGCTGATTGGTTATTTGAGCGACGTCAGACTGACTTTTTCACGAGTTGAGGAGGTGTGTCTCTACGATTTGCCGGCCGGTACAGAGGAAGAGGGAAAAAACAGAGACCGGTAAAAACTGACGCACTTTTTAAAAGAATTACTTATCAGCTTCATTGTATACTAAAAGCAAATGATGCACCTATTGAAAGCGTAACAACATTGCATATTTATATATATAGTTATAACAAACTATTAATCGTTATAATAGGACGTTATATTATTAGAACTATTTATTTATTAAGGGAGAATGCATTTGTTCTTATATTTTTACATTTGCATTTATTTATAATGCAGCAAACAACTACTGTAATTGATTTTATAACGTGTAAAAGAAACAATACATCCATTTATAAGGTGCAACTTTATTAAAAAAGTAAAAACAAATATTTATATGAATGACTTTGATAAAAAAACATTACAATCTTTTGCATAACTAAACGTTTTTATACACCATACTCTTTGTTACACTTAGACCACACAAAAATTCAGTTAAGCCTATACATATGCTCGAGATGCAGTATTAATATGTACACACCTAAACAAAGTATAAACCTTTCATTGCTTTGGAAAACATCAATATCAGCCTTCTATTATATTATAGTTATAGTTATGTTTCATTTCAGTATGCTGTATATACATGTGATTTTGGTCTGTCTCAGCATGTTTAAACCACCACTAATGGTTGGATAAATCAGCATCACATCAATGTATGTCATAGGTATATATTTTTAACACAGGTAGATGGATGTGTAATTTTTGTCTAGATCGTTTATTTACATTTTTGCCAATAAATGTCCTACTCTGACCAGGTAATTTCTCTGTCTCTTTAAAAAACAAACATAACCAATAAACACTTGTGTAATCTATACAAATTACACCCTTAAGGATTTTATCCTTTCCCAATGGAAACAATGCTTGGCACTGGTCCTCTCCCAGCCTCTCTCACAAGCATAAACATCAAAATGACCGATCCGCCCCACAGTACAAAGCAAACTCTGTCCTAGGAAGGACAGATTCAAGATTGGGAGGTACTGCCAAGCTATAGTGGAGCACACATCCTTCTTCAATATGGCAAGTGCCATATCTTAAAAACACTTATTAATAATGATGGGAGGGCCTGCAGTCGCCTTCAGACTGGAGCCCCGCTGTTTCAGACAAGTCCTGCACCAAATATGTGCTTTGTGCTCCCTGAGAAGAACCATGACCTCTCAGCAGCAGTCTGTGGCCTGTTTTGTGACCAGTTCTCATTTTTTTTTGGCACTATGTCTTATAGTGTGAGGCACGGGTATGAATTATACAATATAATATTTGATGCACCAGTGAGAACACAGAAAAATCAAGAGTATTTGTTATCAGCATGCATCGCAAGCAAGGAAATAGTTGCAGTCTGCTTAAACTCAACATTGGAACACGTGAATGGCAGTGATAGTAGCTTTTTGAAGACATTGCTACAAGTGGAAACAAATTAATAAATACAGTTGTATAAGAAAATAGAGTGCCATAAAAATCTCTCATCTTGGTATATATTAAAACCCAACATTTCTCACCACAGGTTGCAGGTGACATGATTGAGGACAGTATCTTGGTTTTGTTATCCTTATTGAACTTTATCTATCCATCCCTGAGCTGATAATTTGGCCCTCTCATATACTTAATCCCTTCCTTCTGGACATTCCCGTAGCTCTGCCATAGACTTTAATGGTCTGTGTAGTAAAATCACTGTGCATGCATTGCTGGATGGGTCTTTGTATGTCATGCTGATGGGCCTTGAAAGCTAGATCTTTAGGGATCATCTAGACTCGTTTCCCCTTGCAAAAGTTTCTCCATTGTGCTATTATATTCACAGATCCTAAATCCAACCTCCCATAATGCATGTGGGAAAGGGGCTGCTGTGTTACCGGTGCTGTGTTTTCCTTGGACACCGTATCCATGAAATGCCATTAACGGCTAAGCCATGCGGAGGCCCAGCGAGCCGAAGAACTGTACTAGCATACACTGACCTGAGAACTGTAGATCGAGAGTGGCCAACCCAGAAGCCTTTATTGCCCTCTGTACTCACACCACATCGTTCCGGCGCACTGACGCTCATAAGCCTCATGAATGCCAATGTTAACAATGGCCATTGAAAATGACATGTTAACTGCCCAGACTAAGGCATTCGTTTTTCTTTCTTTTTTTTTAAGTGGTCCATTTATTTTTGGTGGAAAGACTGAGGCAAATGTTCACTTTCAGTATCGACATTGGGAGAAGTGAGTACCTTATCACTAAAGCTACCTGACACATCCAATGATTGGGCGACGATGGCATGCTAATGACAAACTAACGAAGAATTAAAGTCGTGCAAACATATTAAGGGCCAATGTCCTTACATAAAGTGACATCTAAGCAGACCCACACCGGAATCTGCACCTGCAGAATTGTACAGAAAGCTCTACAGATTTCCACAGATTTGGATTGCCTGTCATTTACAAAGTTCTACACGACACCCACCCTAAATGTTTTATTATTAAATATTTTGGTCAATCTAAGAATGCTTAGCTACAAATAAGAGTACTCTCAGCTCATTTCAACACATTTTGCTATGTTAAAATTGTTTCCACAAAATTCCAAAACTTCCCCTAAGATCGGAGCAGAAAATGCACAAAAAGTCAACATGGTGTTTGGGCATACCCCAATATTATGTACGTACTTAAAAAGGATCACACTAATTGTATCTACACCACATACGCATGTTTTGGGTGTGTGGAGGGGTTAGGGTTTCGGAAGGACACCCTGTATTCTTGTTTCAGCTAAAAGGGTTAGGGTTAAGGGTTAGGGCAATCTCAAGTTAGAGAACCAGTCAGGTGTGTTTTCAGAGCAGTAGGAGTAAAGCAGCTGATGTCTTATGTGATGCCTGTGTTAATATGCAGGTATTGCTTTCAAAGCAGTGGGGTCGATTGGCTGATGTGGGGGGGAGGCAGCATGTACGTCCTGATTTTATCTAATCAGTTTTAGACTCCCCTGTGCTACCGTGAATTTGTTCGTACAGTCATATTGATTTTGACCCTGCTGTAAACTAACGCTAAAATTAGTGACTGTAGCATGGAGGAAATACCAGTTTAAATCCCTGGGTTCTGTGAGCATGCCTGCTTGCTAAAAACATGCCTGGTTCTGCCAATTCAGTGTTTTACCAGTGTTGCTGATTGTGCTCACTTATGGTAACAATAAATATAAACCAGCCATCTTGTTCTGGATATGTACGTTGGTGCACGTTTGGCAGCTGTATGCTGTATGTATCATTTGTCAGAGCCAAAGGGCTGCAGTTTGTTCTCCCTTTTGCAGATGTTAAATTTGATTGTTTCAGTGAGTTTTCATAGCCCCGTGACGTACATTTCCATGCCGTCATTAAAGGTGAATATAGTGGTGGTGCTTGCTGAGTTTGCGCCCTGCTTTACATCACCGATAGTTTCGTAAAAGTTCTCGCAGGTCAGGGCTCTCCCCGGTCCCTGCGCAGGACCACCAGCCTTCTTTTTAGCCTTCAGCGTGTTGCTGGCCAGATTTTCTCGTTTCCGAGAGTCGATGGTGGCATACGCCGGCTCTGACTCTAGGCCCACGCCCCGGGGCCACGTCTTCTCGCCCACTGGTTCATAGCAATGCTCCTCCTGAGGACAACTCCTCCCCCAAGGCTCTTCCCCTGAAGCATCACCAGCGGGCCAGCCTGCAGCTCCCACAAATTCCTGCTCTGTCTCTTGGGATGGAGCAGAGCCCGTTGGCCTGCTATCCTCTTGGCTCTGACTCTGCTGATGTCTACTCTTCAGGGTCTTGCAAACGGTAGAGTACATGTCAGAGATCTGAGGAAAGACAGAGAGAGAACCACAGAATGAGAAACCCTTAGGACTGTGCCAAAGATCAGCTTTGCCAAAGTGGATTTCGTAATAATAACCGTCCTGTGGAGCATAGTTATAGCACTAAGGGAGTTATAACAAATGAAGAGCATTTAAACACAGCAATTTAAGAGCACAGAATGTTTTGCTTACAAATACATGAAACATAAAATTACATCATAAAATGTTTAACTATTGCTAAGGATTTGAGGGTGGTGGCCAGGGCATTGCTATGTATTTGCTAAGGTGTTTTGAGCATTTTTCAATGTGGTTCCTAGGGTGTTGCTAGGTGGTTGCCAGGCTGTTCTGGGTGGGTGCTGGGTAAAGAGGCCACCCCATATCAAAAGTAAAAAGAGGCCACCCCATATCAAAAGTAAAAAGAGGCCACCCCAATCTATGATATTATTATCTATGATATTTGCCTAATATCGTCTGCCAAAAATTAATTCTATTCTAATTCAAAAGTTAATTCTATTAAAACAGTAACAGACAAACTATGCAGGACAGTGCTAAAGTGCTAAATATTTAGGGTTAAGGTTTTGTTTAAGTTTTAACAATTAAGGTTGCAGTTTAACCTTGTAAGGTCCATAAAGTAGAAGACAACAGGACTAATTAGAGTCTATGCATTTGGCAGACGCTTTAATCCAAAGCGATTTACATTGCATTATACTATACATTGATCACTATACATTGAGTATGTGCAATCCCTGGGATCAAACCCATGACCTTGGCGCTGTTAACGCCATGCTCTAACCACTGAGCTACAGGAAAGCTATTTAAACCTCTAATAGACCTGAAGATACTATACTAGCACAATATATCTATATACATACTACGTAAACGCCCACATTGGTGAGTGCTTGTGTGAGTGCATGTGGAGGCGTGTGTGGAGACAGGATTGGCCGTGGCCAACAGAGTCAGTGTAAACTCTCTTATCATGCTGCAGAGACTTTTACCCAAGCAATTTACTGAGACTGCATTAAACCCACAACCGGACAGGAGCCGAACATTTCCCACATACAGTGCTCCTTAAAAGTTTGTGAACCCTCCAGACATGATCAGGTTTTGTGTAAAAAAAAAAAACCCTAATCAAATGTACAACCAAAACCCAATTTGTGAAGCAGACTATACAAATGATGGACACAAACAAAAAAAGGATATATCGTCATTATTTATTGAACAAGTTTGCAAGTTTGACTTGTGCAGAAGTATGTGAAGGCTTTTATTTAGTAGCTTGTGGCACCTCCTTTTGCAGCCATTACTTCTTCTGTAATGACTGACCAGTCTCTCACATCTGTCTTTGGGGATTTTTGCCCACTCCTCCTTGCAGAACTCAGCCAGCTGAGAGGGGTTGGAAGGACATCTGCCATGTACCGCCTGCTTCAGATCTAGCCACAACCTTTCAATTGGATTGAGATCCGGACTTTGACTAGGCCAATCAACAGTGTGAACCTTCTTTCTTTAAAGCCATTCCTTGGTGGATTTGCTTGAATGCTTAGGGTCATTGTCTTGTTGCATCAC
>JAZGTI010017485.1:0-10227 GCA_036877585.1 Botia kubotai | reverse complement strand
GCCAACACACTTTGAGTCGAGCACACACACTCCCCCTCGAGGCATGTGCACACCCTCAGCGCACCAGACATCTCCAGCTGAACCATCTCACACTACTGAAGACGAGGTGGGCGTGGCTTTAGAAGATGCTATTGGTCGCTGCTCTGTGATTCACAGACTCAGCATCACTGTCGAAGGTTGTGTAATGTCTGACAAGCCGGATTTGGACCCTAATCCGTCCTCTTTTGATCCAGGAGCGATCCACAGAGTCTCAAATCCAGAGGCAGGCCTTCTGACCCCTCCCTACAGCCCTGTTGTCAGCGCCAGGCAGTGTTGTGGCCTCCGTCGTTCAGAACCAGAACTGGAGCGAGAAGTTCTGGTCTGCTCTGCTCCGTGCGTCGCGCCCCTCGGCGCCTCTGTGGTGCAGCAGAGAGTTTTAAAACCGATACACAGTAAAGCTCAGAGTCTCCCCACAGACGAAATAGAGATCTTGTGTGCGGGCGACGCGGGCGAGGCGCGCGCCCGCTCTCCTACGCCAACCAGAATTCCAGAAAGATCCGGCATGGTAGAGACAGGCAACGTGGTTGATGCAAAGCACGCTGGGAAAGATAAGCATGGACCGGGACGCAGCAGGACACTTCCGGACCGTGTGGTCGCTCCGCTGCTGGCAGGAGGGCCGGAAGTCCGACTGCGCAGGTCGGAGATGAAATTGTGGGGGGCAGACATGGGTGTGGAGGAGAAGGAGAAGAAGCGCAACTCATTGTTTTCCCCTCGTAAAAGCAGGAAAAGTCTGAACGCAGCGACAGAGACGCAGCGGGAAGCAGGGAAGCAGAAGTCTCTCTGGAAATCTGTTTTCTCTGTGTATAAGAAGGACAAAAAGAGGAAGGAGTCGGCGATGTTGGTCGACACGCCGCCAGCCGCTGCTAATCACGAGAGCAAGAGGAAAGTGCCGGTTATCAGCAGAACCGCAGGTGAGAGACAGGAGATGGAGGATCATGTCATTTGATTAGTGCAGGGTTGGATTGATGGATGATTACATTGACAGATTAGTGGCTAGACAAACGAGTTTGTAAATACTGTATCACATTCGCATGTTGCTGATGATATTTTTGGGCCTCAGATTTGTGCTTCAGGAAGAACCCGAGTTTCTCCGAGGACACAGATCTGTCCTGCAGTGCTGTTCTTGAGAGATGTCCACTCAGAGCACAGGTCCAGTACAAACACGTTTCTTTCATTGCGTTTCAGTTCATGTGGGTTTTTTTTGGCCACGTCATTTTTGAATGTGCTGTTGTTTACTTTATATGAGTCCCTGCGTAAGCAAAGGCCCAGAATGTATTCAAGTGTCCTGCTTAAAAAACTCCATCAGTTTTAAAACAGCTTGTAACTTAGTTTCAATTGAAGGTCATTTTGAAGTGCAGAAGGTTTAAGTTTTTGTACCGACTGTGGCCGTGCGCTTTTAACCCAACTCACAATTTTAGATTAGTTAGATTACATTTGTTTCCCTGACATTTGCTATTGAGTAACAAAAGTAACAACATGTAACAAATGTTATTGTAAAAGTTCTATATGTTCTTTTATATATGATATATAATGCTAAAAACGTTTTAGTAACATTACAGCAAGAACTTTTTTGAGAACTAGCCAACGTTCTGAGAGCGTTCCCTGTTAGCTGGGTAATCTTGCGGTCCTCTTTTAATCTTCTAATAGCTTCGTCATTTTAATTAGCTTGTGTGACTGAATGCCGACTGAATGTGAGCTGCTGCCGCATAGCCGCGCGATGGATGGAAGAGCAGGAGTTTATTTATTTATTTGTGAGCTGGCTGCTTCGGGTGGTAATCGTATATCTTTCTCTGGCTGTGTCCACAGTTGAGTGAAGAGCTGGCTGACCTCAGATCAGACATTCAGAAAGAAACGATAGAGGAGGAGGTGTCAGAATTGGAGGAGGTACCAAACCTGACACCTGGAGGGGTTTCTTACATTCCTAGCAGATTGTATTTGGGTGTCGTGGAGTGTCAAATGCCAAAAGTGGCTCATGACACAGTTTTCTGTGGTTGGTAGCAAATAGGCGTGTGCTGTGTACCGGTTTTAGCCTTTGTGCTGCAGACTATTTAGCTGTTGTAGACAGAAAATTGTTTTCAGTAGATTAATGCATTGTCTGCCCTCTTTCTCTGGAGTCTGTTTATGTGCCTCACGCATTGGCATTCAAGAGCGCGTACGCCAATAAGGTAGCGTCTGTTTATTGTTTACTCGATAAGCTCCACCCACATTTTACTGCCATTGCCATCCAGCAGCTCAGCTTCTTGTCGCCCAATAGAAACCCATTAACCCAGAGCGGCCAATCAAGGCGGCTACCCCCGAGTCATCATGTTCTACGGAGGTGGTGGGTGTGTGGGTGGTATTCCCCGAACCGTCCAGTATAAGTGTGTGTACCACGCTGTTTCAGAAGGCAGAAACCGAAGAGGAACTCAACGCCAAACTGACCCGCAGGGTTCAGAGAGCGGCGAGGAGACAGGCCAAGCAGGAAGAGCTGCGGCGACTGCACAGAGCGCAGGTGTGTGTGTGTGTGACATGTTTTTTGTCGCATTTTGTGTACACCATATGTTTACAATAAAGTCCAAAACTTATACCATTGAGATACCATTGAGACCTGTGACTTATTAAAGTGATGTTTTCATTTAAGGTATAAATAAAGAAATACTTACGATTAAGCATCGCCTCTGAAGCTCACAAGATGCTTTTTGGAAGATCCTCAAATCATGGTGGGATAACACGGATCACCATGTGACGTGTGACATCACATGACATGTCTGTTTTCTCAGATAATCCAGCGTCAGTTGGAGCAGGTGGAGGTGAAGCAGAGACAGCTGGAGGAGAGGGGCGTGGCCATAGAGAAAGCCCTGAGAGGAGAAGCAGGTAATCACCTGTCAATCACCTGACAGTCATCTGTCAATCACCTGACAGTCATCTGTCAATCACCTGTCACTGTCCAATCAAATAAATGAATGTCAGGAAGCACTGATTATTTATATATTATTATTGTCAGTTATTTAAGTACTGTAACTAATTTTCAAATACTGAATATTAGCCATCTAATGTTAGTCAAATGTCAGTTATTTAAGTACTGTAACTAATTTTTAAATACTGAATATCAGCCATTAAATGGTGTTGTTATAAGTTTAAACGATATGTTAGCAGCCTTTCCCTCTCATACTCATCCATACATACAGCACCTCCCTCAGCCCGGAAAACCGTCAGCTATTTCCTGTTACAGAAAGTGTGACAATAAAATCACAGCAATTTGCTTCGCTTTACTGCTGGTCATTGGCAGGTGGTACTAGGGGGTGGGACATTGTCATCGTATAAAGGATTTAATTGGACAAAAATTTATATACGCCCCTAAACCCAAGATGAGTCATCAGTATTTTTGGGGCTGTCGTTTAGCCCATACGGTGTATAATTTTTTGGCTGGTCATAATCCTCATGATGTGCCTTTACTCGTAAAATACAGACTTCTGGGAAGATTCTAGTACCTCGGACCTCTTGGACATACATCTGGGTGGTACGTACAACACGTCTGATTGGTCGCCGATGCTAACAACACTAACGAATAGCATCAGGCTAACAGGCGCATTAGCTAATGTACTCAAACATTAAAAAGTCGTTGTCGTAGATATTTGTGTTAACAGGATGCTGTAGAAACTGACCTCCTTGTTTTCATGTTGTGTAGACACTATGTCGTACGTATGTGTGTCTAGCTACCGGTATTGTGTATGTAGAACTTAGGTCAAGGTGGATGGCGTATTTAATTATTTACTTAAATCGGTGTACATATTAAACAGACTGCTTAATAGTTTGTACTGTTCTAATTTTTATAACCAGAATTGAAGTCTGGCCCTAGTAGGTTTATTGTCGAAGCCCACAGACCTGCTAAACATCCTGGACACACACTGCTCGGCAATATTCTAGGTCTAGCCTGACATGGGTCAATAATCTGATGGCCTGTTTTCTGATCCAGGCTGTGGTCAGTCTGTCCTTAGACATCAGACATCAGCTCATTCCATCTTCTTAGCTTTGGTCCTGTGACAGCTCTCCAGACACCTCATTTTCTCTCACTATTTCCCCATTATTCCCTTTAGCATTCCTGAATTCCTTCACTTCTCCTTGTTCCCTCTCTCTTTCTGCCTCTCTCTGTGGTGTTAGCCGAACCCTTTCTGGGTTCTCCTCGTAGAAGACCCGTTTATCTCTGTCCATGCTGCTCCTCAGAAGGTAACCACCTCAGCTTCCTGTCTCACACCTGGCGCAGACTCCAACAGTAATTCGGTTTCCTAATAGTTTCCGAATGTTTTGTCTTCTCTCTCCTCTCTTTGCGCGTCGCCGTATGCAGCTAAAGCTAAAGGGACGGAACACGATCACTCCGTGTATGTCTGTACGGTTTTTTTTCTCTATGTGGTGCAGGAACCTCCACTGCACCAGCTGAGTATGTTGTTTCTCTTTTGTAAGCTCGTTTTTATCTCCATTTTCTTTCCTGGTTGCATGTGCATGACATCATTTTTCTGCATGGATGGTCTTCTATAGCTCTTTAAAATGACCTTCTGGCCTTGTTCTAGAGTGAAATTAAAACACACAGCGTGTGTGCGGATGTGTGCAGATGTGTGCCAGTGTAGTCTAGATCGCTGTCTGTCCGCCTGCATGAAGCTCATATGCTGTAGTTTGCAAGCACGTTCATGCATGTATCTCTTTGAGTGTCCGCAGAGATTCAAATATTCTCTCTCTCTCTTATAGGAATGGGGAAGAAAGACGACCCCAGCCTGATGCATCAGTGGTTTAAACTGGTCCAGGAGAAGAACGCTCTTGTGCGCTATGAATCTGAGCTCATGATATTGTGAGTGTTTAGTTTGTCACATTTCACCCTAAAATCGTAATAAATACATTATTAATAGAATCAAATGATCCAATTCTCATTGCCCTAATGTGCACAGACATTTTACATTTGAGCATTATTCTTGTGCGTTATTGTTGCTGTGATTTGCAGTCAGTAATGGATTATACCTCATTTATAATGTGTAGCGGAGTTTGATTGCTCTGTGCTCGTCTGTGCGGTCTGTTTGATTGCTCCGTGCTCGTCTGTGTGGTCTGTTTGCAGTGCACGTGAACTGGAACTGGAGGACAGGCAGAGTCGCCTACAGCAGGAGCTCAGAGAGCGCATGGCAGTGGATGGTCAGAACACACACACACAAAATTGTTTAACGTCCTCTTCTGATCGTATAGATGTGAAGTACATGTATATAATCAAAATATCTCTTACATTTCCCTTCAATTTTTCATGTTTAATTTCTCAGTGGAGATTATGATTATGTCTCTCTCAGATCATCTGAAGGGAGGGGAGGAGCTGGCCGAGGAGAGCCGGATTCTGAGCGAGATGCTGGACGTGGTGGAGCAGCGGGACGCCCTGGTGTCACTGCTGGAGGAGCAGAGAGTGAAGGAGCGAGAGGAGGACAGCGACCTGGAGGCGGTGATGCTGTCCAAGGGCTTCAGTCTGCACTGGGACTGACACCTGCATGCACCATCTGCATCGTGCATCTGGAAGGGCCGCGCCATGCAAAAATGCGCAGCTGCTCTGTTTTCATTGGTCTAAAAACAGGCCCGTTCCCCTGCGCAGTCCAAAAATGAACTCAAAGGACTCAAAATATTGGCCTAAAAGTGGTTCCTCGCTGTTTATTTGAGGTGCAAAAAAGCTCTGTGGGAATGAGGATGGAAATGCCTTGCTGCCAAATAGTGCTACTCTAAAACTGCTCAAATCGCTGCTATGCAAAGAAACCGTCTTGCTTGTTGTTTATAGCTATTGGCGGAATATGACGAACAGAGCCGTGCTGTCAACATGCAGTAACTTCTGTTCAGACTGAAGCATGTAAATTCAAAACATGAGGCCTGTCTTAATGTTTAACTGGGTTGTTGTTGAAACTGATTTACTGATTATTTTTTAATCGCGTTTAACATGTACAAACTAACCCCACACACAGTAGCCCGTTCTCAATATAAAGTAAAGCAAATAATGAATGTCTGGCTGAAATGTGTTTCAAATGAACTCGATTTGCTCAGAATCGAGTATAATCATCAGCTTGTCTCAAAGTTTGTTTTACAACATTTTTGGTTGTTTTACGCTGTGACACTTTACCTGCAATAAACACTTTTCATTTGAGGTATGACCATTTTTTGAACACGTTTATGCACCATATCATTATAAAACGCTCTCTAACAACCTTTTAGATTTTTAGAGAATAAATGTCATTTCATAAATCCTGCACACTTGTTTTACCACTTTATATTTCATAATTAATGCCACTAGAACATGAGAACAGGAGTAACATTTCATACACAAAAACATTATGCCGTTTTTTATAATCGCTTCAAATTACACGGTCATCCGTTTGCAAATGATTTAATATACTTTTTGTAGGAAAAGCAAAAGGTTATGAACGCCTGTGCGTTTGCAGGTCAACTGGCGCCCTCTACTGGACAGCATTCGTAACGCTCCTGTGAATGTTCCTCGGAGTTTAAGTCACGCCTCTCCATCTTTCCTGCTACACCGTTTCCGTTCGTGAGAAAAGTTGTCGATTTTTTCCCGTTCTCAAACTTATTTTTCCCAGCTGGATTACAATGAAAGCAAAAGCCCGTTTACCGACCGGTTATATACGATTAACATCCGCCGGTCACAGTTAGAGGAAAGTCTATCGTTATACGGGCGGAAACGCACAAGAGTGAAGGAAAAGAAGTATTTCTGAAGTCGAAAAACACAAACACATCCGTAGAACTGTCAATAAGGTGAGTAAATTATAAACATGCTACAAACATGTTATAAATGCATGTTTTCAAAACTTTAAGACTGTTTACTAAAGTGGTTTCACTGTTGAAAAATATCAGTTGCCTGCTATGTATTATCCTAAACGTTGGTAATTCTGTTTTTTCTATATGTTGTTGCTGTTTGTTTGTTTGTTTATATCGTTTTTTTAATCACTGCAAGCCTAACTTACATGTCAGTTCGTTGTACACATGTCCAACCCATTGAGCCGCGTGAGTTCCCGGAAAAATCTCAGCCGAGCAAAACCAAACGGAAACGACTTGCGTGGCGTCATTTCATCCTTATTTAAGAAACAGTTAAACAAAACAATGCAACTGTGTTTAAATCGTATTGTTTGCTGGACTGATGTTACTTTGGCATCGATTTAACCTCCAGTCGCATCGATCAGATAGCGCAGCCGCGACTGCACTGGTTGCCCATTGCGCAGGAATGCGCGGAATTGGCGCATCTTTGGCGCACAGCCGTTGCGCATCTCTAATGACGGGGGCGAGTGATGGACAGCAACAAGATAAAACAATCACATCACAACAGTGATCTCACGTGTTCTCTGGAAATTAACAACATTACACAACGTGCTCAGGTTTGCTAAGATAACTTTAAGTCGACTCGCATATTTCTCATCATATTTACAGGTTGAATTATAATTTGCTATCCGTGTTCATATTTTTAAATTAAAGTAACAGGAAACTCGATTTTTACAGTGCGACACAGGGGTCCACACAGAAATGTGGAGATACTGACTTTATACAGCCGCTAGAGGGCAGTGCATCCCAAAATGACATGAACGGAGATGACGCTTAATAGAAACACAGAATGGAGGAGAGATTAAATGTACAGCGGGGTCACAGAGAAAACAGCCTGTCTTTAAATACGAAGCGTAATAATGCACTAATGGTATAATTAAGAACTGGGAGACATCGTGTGCATTTGGGCTGTCATGCAAAGAGAAGGACTTTCATACAATACCGAGCTGGATACGCTTATTAAGGAACATTTCTTACAATAATAAAAACTTTTATGTAATTCCTGAACTAACCTTTAACTCCACTTGCGCATTTACCACGACTCATGCGCGTTAGGTTATTTTACCAGCATGGAGAAGTGAATCGTCTTTTGTTGTAGCCCTTTCTTCGGTTTGACAATGAAAACGAAAGATTTTCTGCATGAATGACGCGTTTGATCCAATATTCACGTCTGGGGAACGTAATTTTAAAACGCCATTATTAATGTACAAGCGCACACGGACATTAATATTGGACCGGCTGTTGTCTGTGTTCTGCCACATGCACTCGCACGTCTTCAATCTGACGTGACGTGACGTGACGTGACGTAATATTACACGCATGACGATACAAACGCTCATTACTATTGTAACACGCACTATTGTAACCATTATTGTAATAGTTAATAGTTTAACTGTTAGTTAACCAGATTAACTTGAAAAACTATGCTGGTTGACCAGCTTCATCAGCTGAGCTTTTGCTGCTTATCTGCTGGTTTTACGACTATGCTGGTTGACCTTCTAGACCAGCATCACACAAACACTAACTACCACAAATAAGCATAAATCCAAGCTAGTACTCTCAGCAGGGAAACACCAGGCTAATGAAATTAATTAGAGGCACAAACAGCCCATCTTTTTCTACCCAGTGAAGTTACCAAATTAAGTATTTAATGCCTTTTAAATGGGTGAAGAACTAGATAGTAACCAGCTAGGTGACAGTGACAGTGAACAGAAAAAGTTAAGCTCTCATTCTGGTATCTCATCTCTTTAATAGGATAATCTAACACACCTTTGACTTTCAATACAAGGTGAGACCGAATGATCGATAGTGCAAGGGATTGTGGGTAATAGGAGCCCAACAAGCCTGCACGAAAACAGTGTGCAATCACAGTAGCTTAGAAATAGTATTTGAAGCATGCTACGTTTATGGCACTCTGATGTATGTATAGTTAGAATGCTAGTCGAGATGCACATATTGTGAGTGCATCTCGTGTTCAGAGAGGCGAAGGTGTTGTTTCGATGTTGTTTTGCACTCCGCTGTGCAGTTCAGCATACTTTAGCAGTTTATCGTTGCTTATAAAACACCTTACATAACTGTTTCATTTTCTCATGTCTTTTAATGACTGTATCTTGGGTAAAATTCCTTGTAGCTTGCCGCAGGACGTGAATGAGCGAATCCCAGCGCTGATCCTCCGTCCTTCCCCTGCATCCAGTTCTAAGAGGATTTTTGAAAGTGCTCTTTGCCGGCATGTAAACCAGCGTTCCCTGGATGGGGGGCTAATGGAGGGTGATTTACATATAGGGCAGAGTGCCGGGGAATTTAACTCTCTGGTGTACATCACAGTGTGGTTCCACGCGAGTCAGTGTGTCCGGCGGTACAATGACAGCCCGCTTGAGCGCGCAGTCACGCGCGATAAGAAACACGCTTATTATAAACAAAGCGCTCTGTCTCTGAAGGATGTGAGAACAGTCTTGGTGAATAGAGAGAGAGAGAGAGAGAGGGAGATATCTGTGTGTGTGTGTGTGTGGGTGTGTGTGAGCAGACTGGCAGACAGATGTTCATTACAGAGCTGTATGAGAGTCTGTTTAAGGGATACACGAGCATCTGGACGGCACATACATTGTTTTGCACTGAGTTTACGTTACGGATGCGCTGACGTAAAGAATTTGGGCCGCTACTGACTTGTTATTGATCGATAATTGATAGATTGTAATGCGTCTAGGAAGCGAATATACAAATAAATATAAACATGATACCGAAGTGAACAAACTGGATAAAGTTATGCAGAAACACTCTCTCTCTCTCTCTCTTCCATCAGAGGTATTGCCGTTCACTCTCTTCCCTCTATCTTCTGTATGTATTATAAATGATCACTGTTTCTGGCTCTTGGCCGAGGCTGGATGTCTTAAGGAGCCGGGAGCAGATCTTCTGCTCTTTCTTCAGCTGTTCTGACACCCGGACAGAAGTTGTTTAAGATGCATCCCATGAAATATTTCAACATTACAGCTGCTCATGTAACTTAACTACTCATGAACTATAAACATCAGTGTGCCGAACAAACGTGGTTTGAATAAAAGCGCCTGACGAATGCAGAAATGGTAATGTCATAGAAATGAAGCGTATCGTTACACCCCAGCTAACACTTTCAGGTTTTAAGAACATTTTCCTAACGTTTTCACTGGCTACTCAGACATTATAGTACATTATTTTGAACGTTCTACTATCGTTACTGCAATAACGTTTTTGATAACTTTGAGAATACGCTAGCCAGTGTTCTGAAAACGTTCCCTGTTAGTTGGGATTACTGTTCAAATGCTTGGAAAATGCTGTTCCATATGCAGCAATAACAACCATACGAGCTTTTGGCGGTCTAGCAGTCGGTTC
>JAZGTI010017483.1:0-12173 GCA_036877585.1 Botia kubotai | reverse complement strand
TTTGGGGGCTTAAGCCCCTGATGTATTGTCAGAAGCCCCTGATCTTTTGGAATATGTTGCACTTAAAACACTGTGTTTTGTTCATACAGTGTGTTCAATAAATGCAGAGTACCATATGTATTGGTTTGTTATCTATTAATCATTTATAAAATAATGTAACTGCCAAATAATCCATGAGTTGGTGGGAGGCAGCGGGGTGAAGTAGGGCTGTTTTATGGGCGGGGGGGTACTTCTTAGGGGCTAAGCCCCTTATCCCTTCTGACCCTAGCAACTCCCCTGGTGTACAGAGTAAATACTCTGCATTTAACCAGTTCAGTTAGCACACACACTGGACACACACTGGACACACACAGAAGTAGTGAGTTCTGAGCACACACTGTAAACTGTGAACAGTGTCCAGAGACCAGTTGGAGATATAATGCTTTGCTTAAGGGCACCTCAGTTGTTTGTTGTCAGCATTAAGGATCAAACCAGCAACCTGTGTGTTACGATCCTGACAAACTGTTTTTCAGAACGGTTCCGTGGGGAGCCAGTAAATATTCTTGTATGGCTTCGCTGTGAAAAATCTTCAAAGAAACATTGTTTCAGAGTGTAGCTTTGAGGAAACGCTCGGCTAGTAGTAGAGATCATTTTTAATACATCATTTCTGTGTCCATTTGCCAAGAAGATTCGTTCATGGATTCATTGGTTCTTCATGTTACATAGCTAATGCAGGCGACATTAAATAAACATCCTCCCTGTGTCATGAGTGAATCATTACATTTATTCAAGCGTTATAAAAATGTGCGTGTCTACAAATCTACTAAATGACATCAGATCCAAGCAGATCCAATTACTCTGTTGTGTGAACTGTTAAGCATGACTTTAAATGCAATGCGATATATATCGTTAACTGTTGGCTTGTGTGGCTGATTCAGTGCTTTACACTTTATATTTAAATAAAGTTGATTTAATGCTTAAAGTGTGAATTCATTTTCAAATGTCATACAGGGACTCCAAAATGTAACACGTGTTGCCAACTACACTGAAGTGTCGGAGGAGCTGTTTACACTCTTCCCTGATGAAAAGCATTACTCAGACGCGGACCCGGACCGCTGCAGGACCTGTGCTGTGGTCGGCAACTCTGGAAATCTGCTGGAATCACATTACGGACCTCTCATAGATTCGAATGACTTTGTTTTGAGGTACCTGAACAGACGTCTGACATCATGTGTATCTGCAGGTTTAATGCGTGTAAACAACTGATCTCTGTGCATGACTGAATGACTAAACTAGCAGCAGAGACATTTGATGCATCATTTGCATGTGTATTCAGTATGTACACATGAAACCTCGGTTGGCAGGACACGTGTCTCATCTTCCAGGTGTTGATCAGTTGCTATGGTGATAAAGACGAACATATTTTAATCGCCCTCTAAATAATTAACCAGTTGGGTTACATGTTTAAGAAACGTGTTGTGTGGCAGTACAGACAAACAGTGAATGAATATTTACATTCCTGTAAACTGTTAACTTCTCTGCATACCAATATGGCTGTGCGGTTGTTTCGGTATGTATCATCACGAGCAAAATCCAGTTCATTATTATTATTCTGTATTATTAACAAAAACATCATTGCATCTTAACAAGAATGATATTGAAGACAAATACAGAGTTATTTGAATGTCATTACAGTTATAGATACCAGGAGAAAGGTTTAGAGAGAGTACACTACATAAACATGCATGATGCTTGTATGAGGGTCAGTTTTCATGAAATTGTGTATTTGTTGACAGGGTTTATCTCAAAAAAACAGTTTTCTTTCCTCAGGATAAATAAGGGGCCGACAGAAGGTTTTGAGAAGGATGTGGGTTCTAGGACCACTCACCGGTTTATGTATCCTGAGAGCGCTACAGATGTGGACAACTCCACACACCTGGTGCTTTCTCCATTTAAGATCCTGGATATGGAGTGGCTGATCAGTGCCTTCACCACTAAAAACATCACAAAGTAAGAATGACTGGTATATTAATAGACATCTTCTAAAATCTGCTGATCCAACCACAGAACACATTAAAGGCTCTGAGGATGCAGTGTCAGCTCGGGAGACCTCCTCTAGTGAAACTCAGGGCTGTAAGTAGGTGGGGCTCACAGGTCTGTTGGTTTGGGACACACTGCAGGATTTGATTTGATCTAAATGTTTGTGTACTAAACATTTTGTTTGCGTTATCAAACACTACTCATGTAAACGTGGGACCATTTTTCATTTAAAATAGAGTGTAGCACTTTACAAATTAATAACTGCTTTTAAAGATTTACTTTTTTAGTAAGTAAAAACAAGTAAAATGTTTGAATTTAAATTGTGAGCAGATGTCTGTTTATTCCTCAGAACATACATGAAAGTGCCATCTACAGTAAAAGCGAACAAGGACAAGGTAAGCAGAACTGACATTCATAAAACATTTTAGCTGACAAACGTAACAGGTTTATGTTTTGGTCTGTATTGCATATTAAACGTTACCTGAATGTAATCTGTCTATAATGAGCATGTCTGGTCTGTTTCTGTTTTAGGTGATGATCCTTCATCCAGAATTTATCAGATATGTTCATGAGAACTGGACGGAGAACCACGGCAGATATCCATCCACAGGTTTCTTAACGCTGATCTTTGCTCTTCACATCTGTGATGAGGTAAACCAATCATGACACAAAATCTCAAGAAATATGTCAAAAAGATACTGTAACTCAGAATTCAGAACTGTCCTCCCAAACAGCCTTCTGACCTTTTCAATGTTTGTTATTTCTGAAATATGAAAGACATCTACTTCAAATCTGTATATGGTTTAGACAGTTTTCAGAGTCAACACTGCTCTTAACGGTTACAATCAGTCATCATCACACAAGTCATCATCACACAAAACTAGACATGTTTTTGTAATGACAGAAAACATTTGTGGATAAAGCCTCTCTCTCTTACAGGTGAATGTTTTTGGGTTTGGAGCTACAAAGAATGGAAACTGGCATCATTATTTTGATGAAACATTGACTCCATATTTGAATGAAAGCCACGCAGGAGACTATGAATATAAAACAATCAATCAGCTTCATCTGGAAAACAAGATCTTGATGTACAAGGGTTGGACTTGAAGCAAGTCCAAAACATTGCAGAAGAACATTATGTCATCGTTGAACAAACAGACTCGGACGAGGTAATCAATACCAACTCCATCAGACCGGAGGACTCCCATATCAGACCGGAGGGCTCTCATATCAGACCGGAGGACTCTTATATCAGACCGGAGAGCTCTCACATCAGACCGGAGGGCTCTCATATCAGACCGGAGAGCTCTCACATCAGACCGGAGAGCTCTCACATCAGACCGGAGGGCTCTCACATCAGACCGGAGGACTCTCACATCAGACCGGAGGACTCTCACATCAGACCGGAGGACTCTCACATCAGACCGGAGGGCTCCTGTATCAGACTGGAGGGCTCTTATATCTTATATATATTTATTCTGTGAGACACTTATGGAGCACTGGTACTGTGGCCTGGATGAGAGGTCAGTTGTTAGTGAGAAATATCAGAACAGTGGACAGTGTGAGCGATCAGAATGGAGTATTCCAGCAGCCAGATCTCATGGTATAAAGTAACTGTTTTACGAGATGGCAATTTCATATGAATTCGCATGATTTGATTTGTACATAAACATTAAAATAAAATAAAAAATAAGTCCACCCCTAAACCCAACCATTAGTTGGGTGAAAACAGATTGCACAAAATTGTACGATATGAATTTATACAAAAAAGCCATGATTGCAAAAACGTTGTTACAGATTACTATGAGATGTGTTCATTCCAGAGTCATGCATTATTGTTACAGTCATCACTGTGACGACTTCAGATGACACACTGCCGTCAATCTGACCGCATGTTCTCCTGAAACATCAGTAGATCATCACGTAACATCTGGATAAACGAATATTATTAGTGAACAGTGTTGAACTCTGGTGTTGTTGTGGTCTGATAAGCATTTGTTGTGCTGTAATTTATGTTTGTTTTTATTACGGGTCAACAAAATAAAAGTGTCACTGTGTGTGTGTGTATACATTTATTTCATCTTGTTCTCTATCCTAGATTATTTTACATTTAACAAACAAATGCTCTAGCTAGCTCTGCTGCATTGACATTCATTGAATTTCATGACATTTTGGTGATGGAACATAAATGCAATAATACAATAATTAAAGCAAACTTCTGTCTGTTTTGAGCTGTGATCTGAGGAGCCTTTTTACATTTTGATAGAACTTGAAGAATCATTCTCACCGAGCAATCATAACCATAGGCGGAGCACTGCCCCCCCAGACCAGAGCCAATCCATTTTGTCAGATATGAATAAAAAAATATTTTTCACATTGTCTCATTTTATTTGTTTTATTTTATTATTTAAATGAGTAAACTATGGCTAAATTAATAAAAATAAATGTGAGTTTGTGGTCTGCTGGCAGACATTTCTGAATGACATGTTATGTTAAACCCTCTACATCTTTAGGCTGTTATTGTCATTTTGTGAAGCTTGATTAAAGTCAAGCCCAGCAGTCAGAAAATGAAGAACGATGAGCTCTGCTCTCAATAATCGCCATGTGACCAGAAACTCTGTCAACAAACACACCCACACCCACAGCGCAAGAACCAGCAACAAACAGGACAAATACAGTTAGGCCAGCTAACAATGAACGTTTAATATTATATGTCATAAATCCAAAACGTTATTCTTAAGAAGTTAATGGAACATTGTAAATGCGTTACAACATGAAAAAATGTTTGTATAATGTTCCTATAACCAAACAGTATATAACGTGTAAAACGGGACGTCGTGAACGTTCCTAGAACATTTTAAAATAACATTTTAATGTTACTTAATGGAAACTTTAGGGAAACCTTCTTCAACCTAAACTTGTTAGCTGGGAATCTATAAAAGACAGTTTCACCTGTATTATATCTCTGTCTGGTCTGGTCTGGATCTGGTTTACAGCCGTTTACACTGTAACACAACACGTGCTTTTGTTATCGGCTCTGAAGTGGCTGCAGGAAAGAGGTCAGTGTGTGTTTTAGCAGATGAACAATGTGCCATTCAAAATCACAGCGCTGCAGTTTCATCCTGGACGATAATGTTTCCACGCTTAACAAACAGGTTTGTAGTTCGCTGCTGATTCGTTAAAGGTTGTGATTTCCCAGCATGCATTGCAGCACTAATAACTCAAGCATGATTTATGAGCGTCTCATGCGCTCATGCAGAGACGCGGTGCTGCCCTCTTCTGGTGAGAGCAGACAGCGCAGCCGCTGCAGGAGTGACTGCAGGTGTGACTGCAGGGGATCAATCATTCATCATGTTATTGTGTAAAACAAAGCGCCGCTCTTTCTCTTCTTTATACTCGTTATTCTTTGTGAAACACATTTGCAGTCATCAATGAAAATGAAGAGATGACAAAGAGCTATAATTGAATGTGACTTTATTGTAATTTTTTTCACGTAAAGATATTTGTGACAATGATGACATGAACAGATCCTATATGTGGCAGAAAGCTCTGTGTGACTACAAGTAAAGATAAATCCACAACCTTCTAAATAATAATCTTAAAATAAATCAATTTACTGATTAAATAGTAATTAAATGTAAACCACATAAACCTGTAACAAAACACTCCATAGGCACTTTCAGAGGCCTTACAAACACACAACAATCACACTAGTACAGAATATAAGTGTAAGTATATATAATAAGTTGTTTCTGATCGTGGGGTTTAAGGCATGAGGTCAGTTCCTGATCATGGGGTTTAAGACTTGAGGTCAGTTCCTGATCGTGGGGTTTAAGACCTGAGGTCAGTTCCTAAACGTGGGGTTTAAGACTTGAGGTCAGTTCCTGATCGTGGGGTTTAGGCTTGAGGTCAGTTCCTGGTCGTGGGGTTTAAAGCTTGAGGTCAGTTCCTGATCGTGGGGTTTAAGACCTGAGGTCAGTTCCTGATCGTGGGGTTTAAGGCTTGAGGTCAGTTACTGATCGTCGGGTTTAAGGCTTGAGGTCAGTTTCTGATCGTGGGGTTTAAGACCTGAGGTCAGTTCCTGATCGTGGGGTTTAAGACTTGAGGTCAGTTCCTGATCATGAGGTTTAGGCTTGTTAAATGTAAATTGCCCATTCGCCAATTCAAATCCTCATCCTCATTATCACCCTCATCATCATCTTCCTCATCCACCTCTTCACCACCTTCCTCCTCATGTTCCACCACCTCATTCTCCTCTACCTCATCTTCGTCCTCAACCTCATCAGTAACTGTTAAATGAAGGCAAACAGCTCTGTGGTCACTCACTGGTTCATCTGGGAGTATTTCACATACCGTCACTCGCTTATAATGTGTTTTCTTCATGTAGAATAAGTCCAGTCTGGTTTGTTGGACTATGGCTCCATTTCTTTCAGTTGTCACTGTGTATTCTTGGTGGTTTCATTCTGATGGTAGTACACACTTACAAATGTGTATTTGTGCCCTGTAATCTTGACACAAACTCCAATGTAATTCCCTTCATCATAAAATTCTTTTACAAACTCATGTGTGGTATTTATAATAATACCAGCACCCCTTTCATTGGGGGAGAAATTTGTCAGGTACGCTTTAGACTTCGGATGGAGACCAAACTCTTGACAATCCATTTAAAACGCAGAACTCAGGTTTTCTCTCCTCACATGAGTTTCTTGCAGCAGTATGACATCATACTCGTTTATAACAGCATGAACATGGCTTTTGATTTTACTTAATTTATTCATGAATCCTCCATTAATATTGATGGTGATAACTTTGAGTTCTGCCATGATGGTGTCGTGCAGACACCTACAGTATAACGAGAATGAAATAATTAGCAGCTGTCTACTCAAATCTTTAAATGATGTGTTATTAATCACAAATATTTAAAAAATATTACTTGCATTTTAAAGCTGACTACATTTTTATACAAGGAAAATAGCGTGTAATTCGCATCTGAATCCAATTTTACAAATCTAATCACAGCAACATCAGACAATACAGAATTAGAAAACTGTGAGACACTTTGATTCGAGCAGCACAAATGTCTTCAGAGAGCAATTACAGTGTGTGTGTATATATTTATACACAGCCAGTTGCTATGACAGTGAAGGGGGAATTTATGGTTCCTGTTCCACTACAGTCTTATAGCTTCAAGAACAATAAGAGTTCACATAGCTCTTAATAATAGTTATATATTTATTCATTCTGCCATATTCATTTCTGTTCATTAATTGTAAAACAGCCTTTATGGAGCCTTTATTAATCCCCAGCAACCAGACACATGCTTTGGGTCCTGATCACACATTTCAAATGTTTTCTAATGTTCAGACTGTGACCTCAGGTTTTAAATGTGTGTGTGTGTGTGTCAGAATGAGTATAGAGAGTGTGTGTGCAGGACAGAGTCATACAGGGGGAAAACAGTGAGTGAGAGCGAGAGGTTGTTAATTATCTACAATGGTTTCTTACAAGGTGACAAACAAACTGTTTACTATCACACCAAAATTATGGGCTAAGCTAATTGTAGTTGAGAAACATTATATGGGGTACTGCTGACTACAAGTATTACAGCTGATGACTCAATCTCACATGATCAGCTGTATTAAAAATCAAAAGACTATTTTGCAGACAACACAGCACAAATGTAATCAAATACATGCCAAGAAATGACATGGATATTAAACACACACCAGATATAACAGCAGCGAGAAAAACTTAAAGCTGACAAAATAAACTCAACATGGTTGATGCCACAGACAAAATCCATGAGGAGGATGTTGATGCACAAAACAATCATATTACACCTAAAACATGAGTGTGAAAATGTTTCTATTCAAACACCCAAGAATGTTTTGCTACCTGATCTGAACTGTAAAAACCACTTTGCTTCCGTCACTTAATGTATTTAGTTGATTTTGTCAAAAATGATTGACTTTCATTCTAATTGTTTTTAAACAATAAACTTTGCTAAAGAGTTTATATAGATTTTTTGGTTACCTCCCAAAACATTATTATAGTGTTTAAAACAGTGTAATTGTTTTGCAAGTGAACCACATAACATTTAAATAGCACAACCACAAAACCCAAATCAAATTGACTGTCAATAGATTCCAGACAATAGAACAGGTTTTAAAACTGGTTGCATAGCAAAACCAGAATCAAAATTAGAAACAGTCTACAAACTGGTTTACCATCCCTCAGATGTACAGTGACACAGTCCAGAGGCCAGTACATGTCTGAGACATTTCTCTGTACTAATAGAACACAGAACATCTTGTGGATCAACGAATATGATCAGATTCACTGTGATCCACTGAAGGGCTGTTCAGATTCTCAGGTGGTACAAGATAATTAAACCATTAAAGAAAAAATGTAGCCACTTTTGAAACACACACACACACACACACAGGTTTCTACCCTTCTATCCCTGTGGACACAATTAAACACACAATTAAAGGTTTATGTGAATGCTTTATTAAAGCACTACTGAAATAATCAACTAATATTGCAGCTCAAAGAGGAAAAGATGTTTATTTCAATGAGGTTAAATATCTACTGCTTGCCTACAGAAATTCACAACAGAAAATATGCCACAAGTGACCTTAAACGATCACCGACTCAATCGCAAGATGAAACAAACACATTCATGATGAGAAACAAACAAAAAACATTTTAAAACAAACGCTTTTGATTGTTGTCATGATCAGAGGACGTCATCTCACGTTTAGGAGCCAGCGTCTTGTGAAGGATATTTATCAGTCAACTGACCATTGGTTGCAGTTGTATGTGAGCACATACTAAAGTAGATTACTGTCAATTTGTTTGCTTTGCTTTTTCAGTATTTTCAACAGACATAAATGAATCCCAATGACTCAGCATCTCTCTCCACCATAATGAGTGTCAGACGTGCACTTCATCAGCTGAGCAGAACTCAGGACCGAGCACATGCATCTTATAAGAGGACTTACGCCTCACCTGAAGACTCTTCAGGTGTCTGATGTAAATGCATAAGAGTGAAAGAGCACAACATCGGGTCATTCAGACATGAAACCTGAAGCTGTTAACTCAGCAACTGCTCTCGATTCCTAAACACACACTCAATCCCAACATCATGACGAGAGAACCCCAGAAAAGACTGAATAAAAAGCAAACCTTTAAAGAGTATCGTAAGTTTAAAAGTTTAAAAGCCACAGAGTCAAACGGAGAGAGAGAGAGAGAGAGAGAGAGAATGTGTGGTTGTGAGAGAGCTGTTTTTGTGTTTTTAGCTGGGTTCCTTCAGGGCTTGTGTGGGGCACAAAAGATGAGGCAGATGAATAGCTGCGGCCGCCACCAGAACTTCTACAGCTGATTTTCCTCATCACATTGTCTCTTGAATCAAACTGATGTGGTCCATGGTGTCGTATTGAGCAAGAGACACATTTCCCACAAAGACCCTGAGACCCCCATTTCACCCCTCACATCGTTTTTAATGAACACAGTAACACATTTCCTAACTCCATCCTCTGTAATCACCATCCATGAGTTGTGTACAGCATCTGAAGGGACTGTAGTGTTGGTTAAAGCTCATGAGAGTAGGACCAGATGTGTCTCTCCATCATGTTCATTCATCTGTCTGGGGACTCAGCAGCATGTGCTGTAGGTAGATCGGGGGCGGGGTCAGGATGCAGAGTCTGTTTTGACATCATAGAAGGACACAGCAGCGACAGAATCTCTGACGACTTCCGCCCACTGAAGGAGGCGGAGTCATGGGTGCAAAGTAGGCATGGACCTTAATGTTGGGTAAATGTGTCTACAGAGAAAGAGAACGGTCTTCCTTCAGTTCCAGGATATATACAGTATGTATGTGTAACAATAATAATAATATACAACATATCAAACATTTGTTTATAATCCACAATACAATTTTTGACCTACTGTCAGTACAAATCCCCAAAATCCACTTCTGGCTACAGCTGTGCCTTATTCTGTATTATATTTATACTAAATTAAGATTTCTGATTTTTATAACTATGAATCATGAAATTTCAGATCACAATGGAGAACCAATTGATTTTTGAGGCAAATATTCACACCTTCGACATCTATAAAGACTTTGTCACACTACATAACACTACAAACATCATAAACATAAGCAAAAACAAACGTCTCATTTGTAATGTAAGAAATAAGAAGAGCTACACTGAGAGAGCAGCGTCATGTGACCTCTGTTCATGAGAGCAGCGTCATGTGACCTCTGTTCATGAAAGCAGCGTCATGTGACCTCTGTTCATGAAAGCAGCGTGCGCTCTCACCCTCAACCGCTTGATGCCGGCGCGGGTGATCTGCTGACAGTCGTACAGCTCGATGCGGTCCAGGCTGTGGCAGGTCTTCAGATGCTCTAATGAAGCGTCTGTGATGAGGGGACAGTTGTCCAGCTCGATGACCTCCAGCCGGTCGTGAGCGCAGGGGCTGCTGCCCAGCTGTCTGATGCCGTCATCAGTGATCAGCTCACAGTGAGAGAGACTCTACCTCCACATCACACATGCATTCATCTTCAGTTCACACACGCTTTTATCTGAAGCCACTTACAAAACAGATTTCATAACTCAACAGAACATTGTACAGTACGTGGTAACATGCGAGAGTTTATTTCTACCTGATCTGGTTACTAGCTCAATACTTGAACAAAACTCGGTAATTTAGACGTTATCCACAAAATCAATTTTTGCTCATCTGACGTCATGTTTTGTGGTAAGCATCTTTGATGCTGTACATTTTGTTGACATTGGCCTCTGCGATGGCAGCCAATCTAGTCATTTTGATCGCTCACCATGATTGAGAGTTACTAAAAATCTTGGTTTCCACTGAATACAGTACTAGTTAAGTCTCAAAGATAGCAGTGCTCAGATCTAGTCTCCAACAATAATGCCAACAGGCTGTCGGTACAAAAACTGTGACCTCTGACATCTTGAAAATGATACAAATGTTTCTCTATGATGTATGTTTGGAATCCCGTACCAGAACCTGGAGTCGAGGGCAGTGTATGGATAACTGGATGAGTGTTCCATCTGTTATCTACAGAGAAAACATCACATTTATATCACTAGTGAAGAACTGAAGCCATGCAGCACACAATACTCAAGCTGAACACCTAGCTTTAACCTAGTGGCATTATCAAACTAAACAAAAAATCTGATCTGCAAGCAGTAATGATCAATTCAGATGACAGCCGAGGCATGCCGAGAACAGAAGCAAACATTTACAGATGCACATATTAGCAAAATCATTTTGTTTGGAACAAACTACAACCTGCATCATCAAATTTAAAGGTGACTGGGACAGAATCAGGGGGTTCAAAATCTCACAGGAAGTCAAATTTCAGTAGAACACCAGCGCGCGTTCAGATGTGATTTGAATTGAACGCTGAATCGCTTCAGAGAATCAAGATGCATTGTAAAATATACTTTTCTCACATCCTCTTGCTAACCTAAATATTAATATACAAGCTTTTTATGTTTATTATGCCAACATATTCCAACTCACCTGTACACACTCTTCTAAATCCATCTTTTCTAGTTCATGACAATTCTGAGGAAATCAGAGAAAGTGAAGTGACATAAATACATCTGATTTGTAGCACAGATAAGAGATTTTAACATGCAGGATTAAACTGTGAGCTGTTTCTCACCCGAGCTAATGACGTGAAGCCCACGTCTGTGAGCTGAGAGCATCGCGCCACTTCTAAAATTCTACACGCGAACAGAGAGACAAAGATCCATCAGTCATGCAGTTTAAAAACGCTGCAGCTGATTGGCTGCTGAGCGATGGGTGTGTGCCTGTACCTGAGGCGTGGGCAGTTCTGTCCCAGCGCATTGAGAATAGCATCTGTTATGTTTGAACAGGCCGACACACACAGTGACTGCAGGCGATGGCACCCCCGACAGATGGTTATCAGACCGTCATCTGTGATCTGCTGCTCAGTTCACACACACAGACAGGAATTGACACGAGAAGCTTTTGTTTTTGCTTATTTTAATGCTTGTGTGTGTGTACTAGTATATGTGGTTTACAAGGACGCAAATGTGTATAATGACGTGTGTAAAGATGTAAATCTGCTTTACGAGGACTCTTCCTGTGTGTGT
>JAZGTI010017482.1:0-12173 GCA_036877585.1 Botia kubotai | reverse complement strand
AAACTCTTTTAGGTTCATTGTTGCGTGATTTGATTCCACATTTTCCTTCTTTTGTGAAATGATGGAAACGCATTAACGTTTACTGTTGCATTAAACGTAGAACGCGTAATTTTGTATTTAAGCAGATTTTACATAGATTGTTATTTTTTGGCACAAGAAGTATTTAAATTACTACGTGTGCAACAATAAATTCGTTCGCTTTGCGCATGTGTGCATGTTTGGTGTCTTCTTGTGATTCGATACGACGCACGGGCTCCTGCAGCACTGCACACGCACCCCTGCCAAAAGCATCACCGTGGGAACGAGAGAGAGGAGGAGGAGGAGGCTGTTTCCAGCGCAGTCAGCATTAAAGTCGCACACCACCTCGTTTCAGAAACCGGACAGGAAGTCTGTATGTGAGCCATGCGCTCCTGAGCACCAGCGCAGCATGCAGAACGTTCCAGAGAAGTGGAGAGAAGCCCGGGATGGAGAAGACATCGGGGGCTCTGGACAGGAAGGTGACCCGGGGCAGGTGTTCGGGAAGCGGACAGACGCGGAGCGGGAGACGCTGATGATGGAGCTGACGCGACTGGTGCAGAGGAGTGTGAGAGAGAGCAGCTGGTGGGAGAGGAGAGGACTGGACTGCACCATCCTGACCGCAGCCTTCATCAGTTTACCCGCAGGTACACACGCAGACATACGCCAGGGAACTCTAACATAGGCGTATTCATTTACCAGCCCATAATAATGCAGAAGAAACTAGATAGTCCATCTACAAAAATGAAGAATGTTTGCAGGAGATTGTCGTTATTTAAGACATTCCCCTCCTTAAATTCGTATCATTAAAATGCATTAAATATCATGATCGTTACAGTAGTGTGGAAAAAAAAGATATATAATTTAAAATGTAAATATTTTATACGCTGTCACGGTATTTGTTGTGCTGCTTTGTTGTGCAGTATTTTTGTACTGTAATAAAATAGTATTTAAACGTTTTAATGGGTTATTAAAGTCATGAGAATTTGGCCATGTTTTGTAAATGTAGTTGTAATGGAAATTGTCAATGCAAAAAGACATTTTGCTGACTTTACTTTTGTAATATTCCTTAATTCTCACAAACAAAGTGATCAAATGTCAGTCTACACTCACAGAGAAATGTGTTGGTGACTAAAGTCACATCAGACTGGAGGTTTTGAGTCCAAATAGCGCTGACACACCGTGTTGTTATGTTTAGTGTATGACAGTTTGGTGTGTCATTATTAAGAAGTAAGTCACTCAAAACCAAACGTTCACTCGTTAATTCTCGCTGTTTAGGGGTGTGACCGCACGTCAGATGGTTGTTAGGTTAGGTTAGCTTGGGTTTAACAATGAGTTTCACTTGATCTGTAAGAAAACTTACAGATCAGCCCTGTTAAATCTCAAAACATTCGTTCCATCCAAATTGCTGTGCGTGGTTGTCATGGTGACCGGTTCAGTTTGGGTGCTCCCCTCCCATTGGGAAGATCCAGTTTCTTGCACCACTTAGGTCTGACTCATCTTTCAGGGAGAAACCAACGGCACGCCGTCCGCGGGGGGGGCGAACTGTATTTGTGAGGAAGAACAGAAGAAGCTTAATAACTGAATTACCCTCATGACACTGGAGAGAACCAGCAGGTGTGGAGGATGGATGGATGGATGTTTTTGTCTCTTTTAAGCTCAGATTTGTTTTCTCTGGCAGGGCCTCCTCAAAAACATATAAATAAGAAACTGAATTAACCTGAGGTTTCTGTCCTATCCAAGACATTTTGTAGCTCCTCTTGTTTCTTACGCTATCTCCATGAAGTGTCTTCTTCTGCGAGAAGATCTGATTTCTGACATGTAAACTGAGCTTAATAGTTGATCTTTATGGCTGCCGTTATATACACAAAGTAGCTGGTTTTGTGTCATAACTGTTACTATATTGTGTGTTTTAGCACAACTGGGACACTGTATTGACCAATCAGCATCCAGAACCTGAACCATCTGTGAAAAACCTGATTGGTTCGTTGAGATAAGTCTAACTGTCTTTTCTTTGACTTCCTCTCTCTGCAGGGTTTCTGTTACTGGGTTCGTGTCAGCTGACGTATTTCCTGTCGGGTTTGCTGGTCATGGGTGTGGCACATGCCGTCATCACTGTTAAAGGGACTCACCTGGCCAGTCACGGCGCACTCAGCGAATCTCCAGCCTGGGCCGATTTCTGGGCTGTTTTCTTTATTGAAGTGAGACGCTGTCATCGTCTTTTCTTACGTTTCTGTTTTGTAACACATTTAGTCTATATTTGTGGTGATTCATATTGAAATGAAGCAACGTTCACCGTTTGTTTTTGTAATGGGAAGTATTTTAAACACGCACGTCTAAATGTCGGCAACATGAAAACGCCAAAGAAGGGAAAGAATTTGACTGAGATGAATTCTTCATGAATTAACTTCGAGATCAAGTGGATTGAGGTTCATTTAGGTTTCTCAGCCTCTCAGGAGTTTGGATTTTCTCCCCTGATCTGTGTGTTGGTAATCTAGTTCATGTGATTCCATGGCAACAGTCTGTAAATGTACTGACACACATACAGTCCGATCCAAAAGTCCACATGGGGTCACATGGGGTCTTGTGAGGTGTCTCATTCGTTTTGATTGGTTTTAACTGGGCGGAGATATTTATACCTGCTGGACGTGCATGTTAAGGATTGTGTGTGTGTGTGTGTGTGTGTTTTCAGGTGTGTGGGTCGTTCTCTGCGAGGGCAGGAGTCCAGGCTCATGTGAAGTTGCATCATGCTCACACTAACATCATTGGTCTTGGAGACTCCAGCACCTGGAAAATACCCTTCCTGCCTCGAACCGTGTACCTGTTTCTTGCCCCACTCTCTGTGCCCATCATCACTCCTGTTGTCGCCATGGGTGAGGGCCGGGTGTGTGTATGGGTGTGAGTGTGGGCAGTTGTTATCGAAATAGAAAAATACACCTGTAGCATATTCAGCTTTGTGTAGATGATTTCTGGTCTTTTTTTGGCGTTCCATGTCGAAATACGTCATTGTACTGACCAGCTTTGTCCCTGACCAATCAGTGCACAGCGTTTGTTTGTTCTGTTTGTGTGTGTGCTGATCATCCTCACAGCCTTCATCATGTCGTTGTGCGTGTGTTTCAGGTCAGCTGAAGGGTCAGCCTCCAGCCCAGATCGTTCGCACCGTCCTCTGTGTGTGTCTGGGGTTTTTCTCTCAGTTTCACCTGCTCAGGTGTGTGTCCGGGCTGTCGTGCAGCTCAGCGTTGGCGGTCATGCTTCTGTCTAGAGCCATGTTCTCTGTTCCGTACATACATGTCAACATCTTTCAGGTAAAACACAAACACACCCCACCTGAGATACAAATATCTTCCGCTTGTGCTACTGAAACCCATCTGACAGAAGTTATTACTGCTGATGCTTCTATTCAAAGTTTCAGTCCAGTTTTTTCTGGAACAATCCCCCTGGTGTAACCCGAGTCTGAGTGCTTTAGAAAGCTGATGCGTCCAATTTTTCCAAAGTAAAATTCTTCGATCCCTGCTTAACATGCAGCGATTACTGTAAGAAAGCCATTAGCAGACTGACTTCCTAAGGAAAGCGTTAGTTGTGGCTCGGCCAATGGCAGGAGTTTTTGGGCGGGATGAACTATTTGTGCGACCAATGGCAGACAAGCGGAGCATTTAGTGGCCCCCACCCTACAAGTACAAGTTGTGTGTTTTTGGCTCACAACACTGATGTTAGTGTGAACGTTTGGAGCTTTTAAACTTCTCTGAAGTCTGAATCGGTCCATTCCTCTTTTTAAATGTCTCTCTCTCCCCCGAAACCACTCAATAAAGCTTTGTTCCCCTCTCCTGCTCACAAAGGGTCACAGAGTTCATCTGTTGAGAAAAGCAAAACAATTCGTGCATGATTTTCTCAGACAGAGTGAGGAGAGAATGTACGTATGTGTTGTGCTGATCCTCTGAGGTATTTTTGCTGGGTTAAAGCATTTTAAGGGGCAGCTCTGAGACCGCGGCACCATGTGTGTGTTCTTTGTTTTGGTGAGAATTCTCCATTACTGGTTCATGCAGCGTCTTACATCGTGCGTGTCTGTTACAAGCTTTTGTGTCCTATTGTCTTGTGTGTCCGTATCGGTTTTGTTTCATTTGGACCCATGTGGAGTTCATGGCGTCTCACAGTCCACTCAGAACACATTATAACCCTCATTCACACACACACATAGAGAAGGTTTCTCAGCATTTAAAGGTGAAGCCATTTTGCTATTTTTAAATAGACCAGAAACTTTTATGTCAAATAAACCATGAAATTGTGAGTGGCTTAGTGGCTCAGCACTGTTGTCTCACAGCAAGAAGGTTCCTCGTTCGAGTCCCGGCTGAACCTCGAGACCTTCCATGTGGAGTTTGCATGTTCTTCCTGTGGGTTTCTGCTGGGATTCATGTTTGTTGCTCCTCATGTGATTTTGTGTCTCTGTTTGTGCAGCACATCGGTCTGCCAATGTTTTCTGCTGCCTGCCGGCCCAAAAGGATCTACCAGATGACCCACGGTGTTCTCAACCTGCCCCGGAACCCCCTGCTGGACTGGACCTTCGGCCACTCCCTCATTAACTGCCATGTGGAACATCACCTGTTCCCATACCTGTCAGACAACATGTGCCTAAAGGTGTGTGTGTGTGTGTCTGTGTTTATACTTAACCATATAACAGGGACAGATTTGTACCCCAAAGTCAGCAACCTTACAAATCTGAGCCAAACTTTCTTTTGAGGATGTTCTTATTTGTAAAAATGCTACAAAATATAGTAAATGAAGTGTTTTGATGAATGTTTTCTGTTGGGGTTAGAGTGTGGGTCAGGGTGAGAGTGTGGGGTCAGGGTGAGAGTGTGGGTCAGGGTGAGAGTGTGGGGTCAGGGTGAGAGTGTGGGTCAGGGTGAGAGTGTGGGGTCAGGGTGAGAGTGTGGGGTCAGGGTGAGAGTGTGGGTCAGGGTGAGAGTGAGGTCAGGGTGAGAGTGTGGGTCAGGGTGAGATGTCTATGGAATGTCCCCATTTAGATACAATATGAGTCTGTTGAGTGAATCTCTCTCTCTCATTGGCTCAGGTGAAGCCCATAGTGTCGCAGTATTTGAGGGAGAAGAAATTGCCCTATCAGGAAGATGGCTATTTGTCCCGCCTGCGATTGTTCTTCCACAAGTATCAGGAGCTGATGGTCTTCGCCCCTCCCATCACTGAACTGGTGGGAGTTCAGTGAGGAGTCCAGACTGCATGTGAAGATGGTGATCATCATTACCATTGTGCTTTTCCAAATGTCCCCAAATTTAATTGACAGATTCTTAATTAGCGCTATAACTAAAGTCACCATTAAATGCTGCACATAATCCATTTGACTTCACACGCGACGGATTCTCAGTGAAACAGGATATTAAATCAGGATATTAAATAGGTACAAATGTAGGCGGGATTTATTTTATTTACCAGGAGTTGATTGGACGGTAGCAACATGTCTTAATATGATCGGTGGGTTAAAAGGAGATTTGTTACATAAGTGGAAAAGGAAAGTATTTTTAAAGACTGTGCAAGTCGTTACGTGTCGATGAAAGATTACAAATGTCACGAAGCAATAAATCGTCAGTGTGCATTAAATATAAATTAATTGCACGTTATCTTTAAACGTAAGTAGCGAAACCGATGAGTTAAGTGATCTTAGCTTAGCATTGTGGCTAAGTGTACCATAGATTATCTTTCAGACACGGTTAGTCTGAAGACGAATCACAGGAGGCTTGTTGTATGATCAGTGTGTATGAACAGAACAGTGTTAATCTATATAGGACACATTTACTATAGATTAAACTATAGTGAGGCAATAACAGAAAGGGGTTGTTGTGTTGACAGAGATATTAGTGCTGTTTGCTTCTAGACAAGCCTCACTCTGTTGTTGTTCATACTTGAGGTCAAAGGTTTGTTCAAATTCTTTACCGTAAGTATTACACCTTATGCTCGTTTCACACTGTCCTATGAACAAAAATTATACCTCAGAGCAGTTTTGGGGACGTGCTATCACCTATTTCTGCTGTACACTTTCCATCTGGGCCAGTAAAATTAACCAGACAGCATAAATGTGCAACCACCCAGGAGCAACTGCATAGCACAAACTGACACCATAGCAACACCCTAGCAACATGCAATAAACATTTAAACAGCCTAGCAGATGTGTAGCAACACACTAAACGCTTTAAGAGCACCTTAGCAACACCATAGCAACCACCCACAATACCCCAGCATTATAACGGCGATGTTTGCACGTGTCAAGCGCATTTTAGGTCATTTAAAGATCAATTTTTTTGTTATGGTTGTAGGTTGAAATAATATTAATAGGACACACTGTAGAGTTATGTAGCCATGACTGTAATAAATTTAAAAAATGGATTTAAGAATGAATACTAACATCCACGTTTTCTTGCGGTTATAACTGCACTTGTTTATTGTTAATAAGGTGGGAGTCTAAATCTGTTTGCACTGATTTAGTTTGTGACCGGATGCTCTGTGATTGTTTTCGTGATTTTGAACAAAATCATTTAGATTTGACTAGTTATCAAAACAAATGAATGTAATAGTGCGTGCTGATAGACACGGAGGTGTGTGTGTGTGTGTGTGTGTGAGAGAGAGAGAGAGAGAGAGAGAGAGAGCAAATATTGTTGAATGTCTCTTTTAATTTTCAATTTTAATTTTCAAAACCATTTACAACCTGGTGCATTAATTTTGCTGACCAAATAAACCAAGTGGAAACTGAATTGAAGTGGTGTTTTGACTTTTGTTGACCTGTATGGTTGCGTTTTGGCGTTTTACAGTATCTGCCCATGTTCACTTACATTGTAGGTAAAACGTGTAATAAATATACAATTATATTTAATATCCCAACATCATCAGGGAAGAGAAGCATGCGAATTTAACATGCAGGTAAATTCCACAACGCTTTAAACGCGAAAAGATACAATGAGGAAATAAACACAGAATTTTTATATTTAGCGCTTGTTCTAAATGCTTAATGTATGTCGTACGTCTCTCTGACCAGCAGGTGGCAGCACTGGTCTTGAACTCAGATCAGTGTTGAGTTTTCTCAGTATAACTCATTCTCCTGTTTAAAGAGTGAAGACCAGCCGTAGCTGATGACTATAGCCTCAAACACTCGGAAACGAGTGACTGTAGTGAGCAGTGTTTTGCTCATATTTAAAGTGACGTGCAGTCCAGTTATTACAGCGGCGCGTAGTTAATTGTTTAGTGATAACAAATCTCCTGTATCTTCCCTGTAGCAGGATTCGAACCTGCGACCTTTCAGTTACCGGCTCAGATCATTAAAGCGTTCATTTATTCAAAGCTGTAAATTCCGTCGTCGATTTTGTCATTTTAAACTCGAATGACTTTTCCTACACGGAGTTAAAAACTGTTGCTGTTGTTTTTCACACAACAGAAACATACAAAGACCAGAGACTGTCAATCTTTAAAGGACAAAACAAAATACTATAAAAGCGTTATGAAATATCATGACAGTAGTTCACATGACTTTATATGACTAATAAGAGAGCAAGACTCATGACAAATATAGCACAGAAAAATCATACTGGCTACGTTTATCTCAGTATGTGAACACCGGACTGTCATAACTGTTGTGCAACCACATGCCTCACACTCTGCATACTGGCCCCACCCACATTACGGTGTAGCTCCGCCCTCTGCCTCTGGCTGTATTAGTGGGAGGGTAAATATGAGGTCATGTTTCAGTTTCAGGGGGAGTGGCCAGTTCCAACTCACCTCATAACTTTGGGCTTGGCTGTAACTAAAGTCACAGCTCAAGACAGAAGACAGAAGGTGAGCAGTCATCATGGGAGACATGGAGCTAGTGGAGGACCTGCCAGTGAGAAGAATGTCTTCAGACAAACTCAAGGAGAAGATTTCTGAGGAATGTAACGGCGACCTGAAGCCCACAGAGAAGAAGGAGGAGGAGAAGACCCAGGAGAACGGAACTCCACTCATCCAGACCAATGAAGATACAGAGAACCAGAGAGAAGAAGAGAAGGACGGTAAGACGACAGAAGAAAGCAAGATACAGGAGGACCTTCAGGAGTCTGAGGACCCTCAGAAACCTCAGCAGGAACCAGAGGTGGTGGAGGAGGTGCTGGGACCAGATGATGTGGTATGTGACTCCTGCATCGATCAGCCGTGTCGGGCCAAGAAGTCATGCCTGACCTGCCTGGTGTCGTACTGTGAGGCGCACCTGAGACCACACCTGGAGAACGCGAAGTTTCAGAACCACAAGCTGGTGGAACCGCTGAGAGACATCGAGAGAAGAACGTGTGAGAACCATCGCTGTCCTCTGGAGCTCTTCTGCTGTGCTGACGCCTGCTGCGTGTGTCAGGAGTGTGTGACAGAGGAGCACCGCGGGCACAACACACTGCCTCTCACAGAGGCACGCACGAAAATAGAGGTACAGCAAACACACACACACACACACACACACACAAACGTGTCACTAATGCCATTTCCTTCCTCAATAATAAATCTTTTCAATAAGATAGGGAAGAGAACAGCGTGTAGTTCCTCTTTATCTTTGATGAAAAGGAATAGACCAAACTGAATTGTATTTGAACTGGTATTTTAAACTAGTATTTACTTGATTGAATTATTTCTTATCTTGTGATGATGATGATAATGATGATGATGTCAGTGTCTGTTGTGATGCAATACGTAAACAATTAAGACTATGTGTACTATATAATTAGCTTAACTGTGTGTGTGTGTGTGTGTGAGAGAGAGAGAGAGAGAGAGAGAGAGAGAGATGGGTACTATTGAAGAATCACCAAACATCAGAGAGTTTCTGATTGGTTAATATTTCATGTGAGCATCATGTTAAGATCTGTTTGTGTTCTCTGATACGAGCTGCGGTCACTGTTTCATCTCACAGACCTCAAACTGCATGTGTACAGCGCATGTAATGAGCTCAGTGTCATATCTGATGTTAAGACGCCTCGGTGAGGTTGGAATGTTGACAGGTGCAGTTAGTTTTACACAATTTATTATTACAGAGAGAGAGAGAGAGAGAGAGAGAGAGAGGCATGACTCTCATCTGATCATGCTCTCTGACTTCACAGCTAACAGGGAACGTTCTCAAAACATTCTCTAAAAGTTTCCTTAACGTCACAAAAGTTCTTTGTGTGCACACTGAACTAAACTGGTTATTTTCAGCCTCCTTCTCTGGCTTATTTGCTAAGTTCTTTGCATGGAATGCAAATAAAAAGTACTCTTATCAGATTTACGCCCGCCGCCGCGAGTGAGTAAACTTTAACCCAGACCATAACAGAGAGAAGCAAGATTTAAAGAAATTTGTTATCATTTAAACCTTGTATCCTTCCTCTGTGTCTACATAATGAGGTGTGAAGTGACGAGGGGCTCCAAAATTCCACGAAACCATCATGAAGCTGCTCCTGAATCCACAGCCCGGCTCACTGCGTTCTCTCATATGTAAAAGAGTTTTCAACATTCAATTCAAATTTTTTCCTTCGTGTTCTGTACAAGAACGCCGTGTGTTTGGAATGACATGAGAGTGAGTAAAAGATGACAACATCTTTTATTTTTGGACTATTCTTTTAATATCCTGTATTCGTAAGACTCCCGCCGAGATCTGACATCAGAAGCTTTGAGGGAATTCTGAACACTTGTCAGATCGTGTAGATTAAATCAAGGTGTGTCCTTCAAGAATCGGAGTTGAGGGTTTTTTGTTGATTTAGGATGAAAACGGGGTTACACAACACAGACAAACAAGTGTTTAACTATGTGGCCTGACAGCTTTGCTGGAGGAAGATCAAAGACAGCCAACAATAGAAACACGCCCAAAATGTCCAGTTACAACTAGAGAGACATCCTCTCCGCTAACTACACGGCTAACAGTCCAGGGAGCGTTCTCTGAACATTGGCTAACGTTCTTGGGCTCTTTTGACAACCAAAACACAATAGCAACGCACCAAAAGCGCTCCTTAGTAACCATATAATGTATCAACACCCTTTGGCCTCATTGTATGAGTTCACAATAGCTTTTACAATGACTGTAGGTCAGTGTCATATGAGAACTGAACTGGTACCCCACATCTTCACCCTATATTTTTCATAGGAACTTAATTTACCTGAACATCCAGGTGACATATCTGAGCATGTTGTAACTGGAGAGAGAGATACTCTACATGTCTCTGCTGCATTTCAAAACATTTTAAAGACAAATATCTCTGGACAGTTGAAGCTGTTGTGTCATTATCAGGGTGGAGGAGAAAACAGACTTTGGGTTTACACTTAAAAGCCACCCAGAGCTCTATTGTGACAAATGTTCCTTTAGTAAACCTACATAGGGAACAACAGTAACGAAATCCTCTATATTATGAGCTGTGTGCTGGGTTTGTCTGAACCTGCCTGTGGAATGTAAAGCAGAACAAAAGCCAGAGTCGCACAAAGGAAATCTGATTACTCGCTGGTCCAAAAAGAAACTGGATTCAGTTACATTTACATTTAATAACGCACGCAGTGAAACGCGGATTAATCTGATGTTAACTAAGGAACTGTGTCTGGTCTTGTGTGTCATGTGTTTTCAGAGAGAACTCCAGGACAAACAGACAGATGTGGTTAAGACCATCACTGCGGCTGAAAACGCCATCAATAAATTACAGATCAACGCAGCGTCCATAGAGGTAAAACATCACATTTCCTGTCTGCCCACATTCATGCAGATCCTGTTTCACTTCACTGTTTTAAATGTCAATGTGAATCAGCACCTGCAACTCGTTTACATTGATAATGTGAATCCATTATTATTATAATGTGACGTGCCAGCTAACAATTTTAGGTTGTATGAATGTTTCCCCAATGTTTTCATTAAACAACAAAAATGTTACAGATGTTATTTTGAAAAATCTAGGAACGTTCAAAACGTCCAGGTTTTCAGATGTTGTATTAACATTGTTGTGTGGTTAAAAGAACGTTATATAAACATTTTTTAAATTCTGTAACGTTTTTAAACTGTTCCACTAACTACTAAAGAATAACGTTGTGGATATATGATATATAAAGTTAAAAAACGTTCTACTGATGTTACTGCAAGAACAGTTTTGATAACTTTGGGAGAATGTTATTCCAACATTACAAGAACGTTTCCTGTTAGCTGGGATGTTTTCTGCTGGAACAGGATATTCAGCTTAAGCTTAAAGCAAAATAGTTTCAGAGGCGGAGCAATATTTTGCTGAAACATTTTTGTTCTTTGGAAAAACATGTACAGACGAATCTTTCACAGTGAGAGCAGGAATGTGTATCAAGACAAAAAATAAAGTCTATTTTGATTTCATCTTGTGTAAATATAATAAGGACATTACTGTACACAAAACAGTATCTAAGGTGTAGTCAGTAATTCTAGACTCCTGGTAAACATGATTAAAGTGACTGGTTTATTTTAACAGTGTTTAAATGTTATATTGTCACTGTAAAACTGTACAGTATGTAAATTCACTGGTTCTGGCATTTGAGTAGAAACTTCCACATGGCTGACAGTCAGTGGTGGGTCTTCTGTTATCAATGATACTGGTATTGTAAATATGTAATACACAACAAATATAGAATCTAAAGACATTCAAGAATATATTAGAGAACAACATTTTGTGAAATCAGTTCATTAGAACGGTGATTTGCTCCTTAATTTATTTTTCATGTCAGAATTGTGACTTTCAAAACAGTTCAGTCCAAACAAAACAAAAGATGATTTGATCAAAACTCATTTCCTTCCTTCTGGAATAACAACTTACAACAGAACAATCCTTTTCCTCCGGCTAAACAAGATAAAGGTCAAGGATTATTTTGTTGATTACACTCAACAGAAAAACATCATGAGGTATTGACGGCCTCTCTTCTGCCCTCAGGCGTCTGTGAAGGAGGTGCAGGAAGTGATTGAGGAGCAGTTTGTGGTACTGCTGGCGGCCGTGGAGCAGGCGAAGAAGGAGGTGAGCGAGATTTTGGAGGTGGAGGAGCGTCAGGCGCTGCGGCAGGCTGAAGGAATCAGAGCCCATCTGGAGCAACGCTGTGCTGAGCTAAAGAAAACACAGACTCAGATAGAGAAGATCACCAAGAACAAAAGTGCCATCAGCTTCCTGCAGGTATGAAGGTTC
>JAZGTI010017481.1:0-12174 GCA_036877585.1 Botia kubotai | reverse complement strand
CTCTGTCACCAGTCTTGCTGTGTGTATTGGTGCATTATCATCCTGATACACGGCACCGCCTTCAGGATACAATGTTTAAACCATTGGGTGCACATTGTCCTCCAGAATGGTTCGGTAGTCCTTGGGAGTGACGCGCCCATCTAGCACAAGTATTGGGCCTAGGAAATGCCATGATATTGCAGCCCAAACCATCACTGATCCACCCCCATGCTTCACTCTGGGCATGCAACAGTCTGGGTGGTACGCTTCTTTGGGGCTTCTCCACACCGTAACTCTCCCGGATGTGGGAAAGACCGCTGTGCTGATATTCACAGTCTGAATTAACTTTTGTGACGCTTAGATCTGATTGTTAATAAAGTTAACATCTTGACTAAAGCCAGAAGTAAAGTTAGCTAAATAACTCCTGAATGGTGTTTAATCTCAATTTAAATGAGCATTCTTTCTGTACTGCATGTATGCAAGAAGCCAAGAAACCCATGCAATTTAAGAGTCTTTAAACACCATTGATAGAGTATTGACGAGTAGCTGGATTCCAGTACTAAAAGCATTTGTCTATTATAACTAACAAAACATTGGGACCTGTATTTGGAGAAATCCATAGATGCTGACTGCAAAAATAATCAGCATAGAACATGCATAAAAAGATCTTAAACCCATGTCTTTTGTCAGAAAAGGGCTGTAGTGGCTTTTAAAGAATAAAAGCACCACCAACACTGCAAATACTACTAAAAGCATTATAACATTATCAATGGCATTAGTAACTTCCATACAGGTCAGCCAGTGTTTATTGCCCTTCTGTCGCCTTCCATTCAGTGCAAGATAAGCACCAAAGAAATTTTGTTAAAGATGTAACAGAGCAGAATAGCTGTACTAGTGTTTTAGCAGAAAAACTAGACTGAGCAGAACAGAGTTGAGAGACCAATGTAGAAAGAGAGAACATCTGTCGGTATGGTGATCGTGATGGACACATCAGCCTCTTTATATGTCTGCCAAGGGTGACAAGCTTTATCAACTGTAGTCTTCTGCCAGCAGAAGATCATAATGAACATCATCAACTCCAATACCTGAAGAACAGCAGAGAATGTTAAATGTGCATGTGATTAATGTTCCTATAGCTCAATTGGTAGACTATTGTACTAGCAACACCACTTGTCTTGACCACCATACACCATAAATTAAGCAAATATGCAAATGTGACTACAATGCCCTAAATAAATTTACAGAGAATTAGAAAAAGGAACTGTGCGACAGCCTAAAAAGTATGAATTCATTTTGTGTTCAGTAAATTTGGGTGAAAATGTAAAAAAAAAACAATACATAACTCATGAAAACCAAACACATGACTTTGGATAACCATGTCACTTTGGATAAAAGCGTCTGCCCAATACATACTTGTACCTTCATATCTGTTCAACATGAGAATCCTTTATATGATTTGGTTGAGTCCTTTAAGTACTGTGTCTTTTGGTTTATTCTCTCTCTCTTTTCATCTTTGTTCTTTAGGTGTCAATGTTCTGTCATGGGGCAAGAGTTGGTTTTTACCAGGGTGACATTTCTCTGCTGATGGATGACATTAAGACCCTGAAGCCCACCTTTTTCCCTGTCGTCCCTCGATTACTCAACCGCATCTATGACAAAGTCAGTGCTAAACATCAGTGTTGTGGACAAACAGAGAATAATCACAGTTATCAAGATCTAATCCTCATTTCATGTGTAAAGATTCTGGGCTCGGTTACATCACCACTGAGAAGAGCCATTCTGCACTATGCTGTGAGGAGAAAACAGGCAGAACTGAGCAGTGGAGTCGTGAGGAACAACAGCATGTGGGACATACTGATCTTCAATAAGATACAGGTGGACCTCTCTCACAAGTGAATGATCCAGCTGTTTGTTATCTGATTGGGTGTTCCTGTAGCTCAATTGGTGGAACATTGCGTTAGCAGCTCAAAGGTTGTGGGTTCAATTACCAGATAATCCAATTCGCAACTTCAATGCTCTTTCAAAAGTTAACATCAAAACTTTGCTTTGGATAAAATGTCAGCCAAATGCATAAATAAAAAAAAAGTGGTAAAGCCCCCCGGTGGAAAATATTTAAATTAAAACTCTGTATGTGACCTTAGTGATTTATAGAAAGTACTTAAAAAACATTCACGCTTCTTCAGTCATTTTTACACAGACTCTGCGTCAGCTCCAAATTCTGTGTACAACTGAAATCCAGTACTAATATATGCCCTCTTCTGTCAGATAAATCTGTGATGTGCCTGTGACTTCGTTTAAATAAAACACCAGATAAAGTGAAAAGTGAAAGTGACGTATTTGTCAAGTACGGTAACCCACACTTGACTTCTGCATTTAACCCATCCTGTGAATAGTGAACATGCGTTGCAAGTTGTGAAAACATACACATATGGAGCAGTGAGCAGAGATTATTGAAGCACCCGGGAAGCAACTGGGGGAAAGGAGCCTTCATCAAGGGCACCTGAGTCATTTCCTGCTGGCATTGAGAATCAAACCTGCAACCTTTGAGTTACAAGTTTAACTGTAACCATTAGGTCACTACTGCCCCATTAAAATGTCACCTCTTGCATTGGCCTGGAGTCGAATCCAGGTCTCCTGTGTGGAAGGGGAAAATTCTACCATTAAACCACCAATACTGACACATGCAGACTTGTCCAGGATCAATAATAGACTGATATTTTGGATTAATATTGGGCGATATTTTGATAATTGTGCTCAATTGTGGCCAATTAACAGCTGTGGTCATTCAGCCTATTTTTTGGTCCAAGGTCCACCAACAGTCTGATAATGATGCATGTTTTTCATCATATTTGATATCATTACGTTGTATTTTGTGGTGGAGGGCCACCTACCCAGATATCAGCATCACTTCCCACTCTCTCTCCTCCTGTAGGCCAGTCTGGGTGGAAACCTGCGTTTTATTCTGACTGCGTCTGCACCAATCTCACCCACAGTTCTGTCATTCCTCAGAGCCACTCTTGGCTGTCTGGTGAGCATTTTCATGTACAATGTTAATTTTAGAATTACAGAATTGTGTGAACCTGCATTGAGTTATTGCCAGTAATGTAACTTCAGCAAACAGGATTTGTTTATATAATTTCAGATATTCGAGGGTTATGGGCAGACGGAGTGCACTGCTGGCTGTACCTTTTCTATGCCTGGTGACTGGAGTGCAGGTTTGCGTTCACAAGACCTTTATTTCCAGGGTTTCCCAATTTTGCAGGGCCAGTGTCTTGCTCCAGTGCAGGAGCAGAATTTGGCACCCCTGTTCATAGCACAGGCCTAAGCAACTGTGGATGTCGCAAACACTGTCCTGCAATGTTTAGCTCCAACCATAATCAGACACACCAGAAGCTAACCAAGGTCTCCAGGATTACAAGAAAGCTAGAGGCAGGTGAGTTTAGGGTCAGATTAGGGTCAGAGAGTGAGTTGTGAGGGCCAGAGTTGCCCCGCCCTGCTGCATCTGTAGGTATGTTTGATATGGCACGGTACTATTATTTTTTGAAAAAGGGTTTTGCAGGATGTAAACAGTAGCTTTTCTATATACATAAATACTCCGATTAGTTACAACATTTGCTGTGTGCTGTATGAACTGTCAGGTCTGATTGGCTAATTGGAACAATTTGCTGTCTGTTAGCTATCTTAAGCAGAGAGTTGAAATATTATAAGTAGTACATTGACACAGTTGACCTTAAGGGGTTGGAAGGAGAGCATGGTGGATTTTAAGAGGGATATGTTTTTGGTCATTTCTTTCAAAAATGGGGGGATGGCCAACTGAAACCACCTGAATCTCCTATCAAAGACAGCCCTCCTTACAGGAGTGTAAATGTGTTTCAGGTCATGTGGGAGCTCCCTTACCCTGTAATATGGTGAAATTAACTGACATCCCTGATATGAACTACTATGCCAAGAACGGAGAGGGAGAGGTCAGTATTTTTATCATATCTACTTTACAGTGGATTACAATGCAGAGACACGAGCCCACAGCATATATTACTACACAGAACAACTGTATATTTTTATTTTAACACTAATGGCTGAATTGTTCTTTTGAAATGCATCCTTTGCAAGCTCTAAAAAAGACAAAAAGCACCATAAATATTCTCCATCTGACTCATGCACTTTATTTAAAGTTCTTTGAAGCCGTTTATTAGCTTTGTGTGTGCATCAAATCTCTGAGAATCAGATGAAACTCTTGCTTCTTCAGATCTCATTTGTGCATGTTCAAATATGATGTGTGATGAGTCAGAGAACTGATGCATTTGACATCACTGGCATCAAACCTGGTATGATGCATCTTTATGTTTGAATATGCGCATATACAATTGAGATTTATGAGATATAGTGGAGGACAATTTTTTTTGTCATTACCGATTTTTTTGGCTATTTGTCTCTAAGCTTTTGAGGTGGTTTTGGGTAAACTATCCCTTTAAAATAAGCATTATGAAAAAATTATATCTAATCTGCCTCATGGGGAGGTAAAATGAAAGGCTTTCCAAAACTATTGAACACCTTGTCTACTTTGTGTATTGTGGACCTATGTTAGATCTGTATCCGGGGTCACAGTGTTTTCCAAGGGTATCTGAAAGACGAGAAGAGGACAAGAGAAGCTCTGGACAGTGACGGCTGGCTCCACACTGGAGATGTGGGCCAATGGCTACCAGTAAGAAAATTGAAATTAATTTAAATCTCTTCAACCCATTTGCGTTTGGTATATAAATGTATAAAAGTCTATAAAATATATACAATAAAAGTTCCTCTCACTCCCCAAAAATATATTCCATTAATTCAACAACACTTTTTTTTAATTTTACCTTTTTTACCAATTGGCAAACAAATGATGTTCTTGTGTAAGCATTGCTGTATCTCTGGTCTCAGAACGGGACATTGCAGATTATAGACAGAAAGAAGCATATCTTCAAGCTCTCTCAGGGCGAGTACATCGCTCCAGAGAAGATAGAAAATGTCTACACTCGCTGTGTTCCAGTACTGCAGGTCTTTGTGCATGGAGATAGTCTACAAGTAAGTCTTGATGCAGACACAGTATGTATGGTGTTAACATAAGCTGCTTACCTGGACATCATATTTAGGCAAGTTCTAAATCCTGTCTAGATAGGCATGGTTTTAAAATACACCCTTACTTTAAACGTACCTTTTGGTTTTAAGTGTGCTGAGGAAAATTACAGTAGTTCTTGTCATGTATTTTTGTTTTCAGTCTCATCTGATAGGAATCGTAGTTCCAGACCCAGAGGTGTTTGTTGAGTGGACCAAAGAGAGAGGGATAGTGGGGTCTTATGAAGAACTCTGTCAGAACCCAGTAAGCTTTACCACTCTACACACACACTCTACACACGCACTGGAGTATACAACTTAATATCACATTTAAACATCTTGATGAATATGCTTAAATTCAATTCAAATGTATTTATATAGCACTTCAATATTTTGTTGCATTGCAAAGCAGCTTTACAGAAAACAAATTTTAGAACAAACACTTGAGACGAAAAACATTACAGAAATAAAAAAGAAATGATAGAAAACACAAAAATTATTAAATGCATATAAAACAATATTTTTGCAAAACTTTCATAAGACATACATTAGAAGTAACTGTAAAAAAACTGTCTATAGGATTGTAATTGGACCATTTTATTCATAGCACTATTAAGCAAGTAATATGATATATCCAGTGATATCCAGTGAGTTCAGACAGACAAACTTCAGTTCTTGTTTTCAGTTTAGTTAATTAATAATACAGTATCCCACAATTTCATTTTGCAACAGGATGTGAAAAAGGCTGTGCTGGAGGATATGACAGCAGTGGGGAAGCAGGCAGGGCTGAAATCATTTGAGCAGGTAGATGCTTAAAGACATGTGCAATTGAAGATCTATGGATGGCATCTGTGGCATGCTGTCTATTACAACACAATTATTTTGATTTATCTCTTGTCTTATTGTTGGTACTCCCTGTTATTATAGGCCAGGCTTAAAGGAATACTTTACCCAAAATTGAAAATGATCTCATTATTTACTTACACTCATGCCTTCCTAGGTGTATCTGACTTTTATCTTCAGCCAAACAAAATCAGAGTTCCCTTTCAGTCAGTCACGTTTGACGTTACGTCAATGAACTGACGTATGTGGTCTCGCTTGAGAGACCTATTACCTTTGAATAGAAAAAACATGCCAATGAACATTGGCAAAGAGGAAAGAGCCAATGAGTATTGGGCAAAGGAGTTGCAGGCTGAGTCACGCCTACCCGGAAGCGGGTATATAAAGCCACAGCTCGCTTTCATTCATATTTTCAGATTAATCCGACTATCGCCTTTGGAGGTTTTTAGTGTCTTCTGCGGGTGACGGCGCAATTAGCGGATCTCACTTGCTTCCGGTGGTGGTTCCCCTTGGTGCTTCGGGGAACCTGGTTCTAAAAGAGCTTATTTCCTATACATAGCAAATTTCAATTCTAATGAACTTTTATGGATGATGTGCGTCTTTTTAAAGACACCTTTCCGTTCCATTTGGCCTTTCTGCACGGGAACCCCTGTCCTGCCCCGGTGCCTTTTTTACAGGAAGTGCATGAGGAGCTTGGAGCTCCACTCTCACGACCCTTGATGGGCCGCTGAGGGACATGTGGAGATTTCTCCAGTGGAGTGTGAGATTGTGGTGCCCCAGTGCCTGCAAAGTGCTGCCACCTGTAGGCCTCTGGCAGCTTGCTGCCAAGCTTACAGTGCGGTTGCACAGGCAGCCTCCACCCTGCTGCCGTGGCCATCCTGCATATTCATCAGACCAAGGCACTCAAGCAGTGCCACAAGGGTAGTTCTGAGCTTAGGTTGATGCAGGAGCTGCGCACTGTGACTGATTTCCCCCTCTGGGTGACGACAGTCACGGCGTGGGCCCTCGGCCGGTCGATGTCCACCTTGGTGGTCCAGGAACACCATCTCTGGCTAAATCTTGTGGAGATGCGGAACACCGACAAAGTTCACTTTCTCAATGCCCCCGTCTTTCAAGGTGGCCTCTTTGGAGACACTGTCAAGGGCTTTTCCCAGCAGTTCTCAGCAGTCCAGAAGCAGATGGAGGCGGGCACATTCTCCCCTGGCATTATTCCACCTCCACACCATGGCCCCCAGTCTGCTTGTCGATAAGATGTTTTCCTCCCTGTGTTTTCGGCTCTGCCGTGGACTGAGGCTGTTCCTCGTCGCAGAGCCAGCCGCAGGAAGGTGACGCTTGCTACTCATTTCCACTCCCGAGCTCGTCCTTCGCCAAGGCAGGTGAGGCTGTGTTTGCAGGATGAATTGCCTCCTCACGCGCCTCCCGCCTCCCTGTCAGGGCTAGTAGCTCAGCCTACTCTTCGGCTTGAGCCTGGCCCTGGCACTTCTTCCGGCCCGTCTCTCAGATTCCCCTGGGGAAGGATCTTCTTTCTCAGGGATGGGGCACTATCTAGCACCAGCGCATGGTTTTTGGAACCTCCAGGTATGGTTCTTGGATGGGACACAGAGGCCCTGAGTGATCTACCCCCGGGTGTGGTGGCCACTATCACTCAGGCGAGGGCTCCTTCCACCAGGCGGGCTTACGCCTTGAATTGGAGCCTCTTCGCTGACTGGTGTTCTTCCCATGGAGAAGACCCCCGCACTTGCCTGATCAGCTCAGTGCTTTCCTTTCTGCAGGAAGGGTCCCCTTCTGCCCTGAAGGTGTACGTGGCCGTTATCTCGGCCCATCACCTAGCAGTAGAAGGTAAGTATTTATGAAAGCGTGAGCTGGTCATCAGGTTCCTAAGGGGTGCCCGGAGACTGAACCCCCGTGGCTGCCCCTCTTTTCCTCTTGGGATCTTTCCGTAGTCCTCTCTAGGCTACGGGGAGCGCCTTTCAAGCCACTTGAGTCAGTTGAGCCGAAGAGTCTCTCAAGACAGCGCTCCTGACCTCGCTCGCTTCTATCAAGAGGGTTGGGGACCTGCAGGCATTGTCAGTCAGCGACTTGTGCCTAGAGTTCAGGCCTGCATGCCTGGTTACGTGCCCAAGGTTCCCACCATGCCTTCAGCGAAGGTGGTGACCTTGCAAGCCCTGCCCATGAAGGAGGAGGACCCAGCCCTTTGAGTCCCGTTCGCGCCCTTTGCATTTATATGGACATACTCAGAGCTGATCAGAGCTTATGAAGCTCCGTCTGCTTGGAGCTCGGCAGAAGGAAAAGGCCGTCTCCGATAGAGGTTGGCCTACTGGATAGTGGCTGCCATCACTTGGTGTACAAGGTGTGCTGTGCCCCCTCAACGCCCCCTTTGCCCAATGCTCTTTGGCTCTTTCCTCTCGGGCCAATGTTCATTGGCGTGTATTTTTTTCTATTCAAAGGTAATAGGGCTCTCAAGCGGGACCCCATACGCCAGTTCGTTGACGTAACGTCTATAATGTTAATGTATATTACATAATATTCTGCCTCTTTCCAGCTATATAATGGCATTCTTTAATAGTTCACCCAGAAATTAAAATTGTCATCATTGACTTGCCCTTATTTTGTTCTAAACCTTTTATAACTTACTGTCTTTCACCAAACGTAGTAATGGGACTGACAGCCTTTTTACTGTAGATAAAAGAAAGGCCATCACGTTGTATTTGTAACTGCGAAGGTACGAAAGGATAAGACTTTATATTCAGCCCCTAAACCAGCGCAGAAGAGAATTTGGTGCATATTACCATCTTGTCACTGAAACTGCCTCCCATGCCTTTTCCTTAGCTTTTAAGCCTTTATACCTTTATATTTTTGTTGTTCTAATTGTCATGTTGTCCATTATGTCTACTATTCAGATATACTCTGAATAGTGTGCGTGTGTACACACACACACGCACACAAACAAACCATGTTTTGTATTTTCTTAGGTGAGTGGTAATGAAAATTAGTGGTAATAAAAGGTTGTAATAACATTCTGGTTAACATTCATTTCGTAATTCATAGACAAAAGTATCTCATACTGGTTTGGAGCATCATGAAAGTAACAGATGATGGAATTAATTTTTGGGTGCACTGCATAAAACAGAGTTTGCATTTAAAGGGACAGAGCCCACAGCTATGTTTCTATCCAAAAAGGAGTTGCAAAAAGGCTTAACAGTTGCATGTCCTACAATGCATTTCCTATTTATTTATACAAAATATATAATCAAAATGATTTTCTGTGGTAATTAACACATAACAGATGCGGTATCTAGATATTAAGTTAAAAAATAACCATGAATTTTCCTTTAACCCAGATGTTTGGAACAACACGGTTGTTGCACTCGAATGCAAAATGCATGTGCAGCAGAGTTTGCTTTTGTTTACAGCGGCTAATATACTGTCATATAATATCAAACAACATTTCTGTAGCAGCTGATGTCTTTATGCTGTTTTCTCTTTCTCTCAGGTTAAAGATTTGTATTTGCACTCTGAAATGTTTAGCGTGTCAAATGGCCTCCTCACACCAACCCTAAAGAGCAAACGTGTGGATCTACGAAGAGTTTTCAGTGAGCAGATCACACAAATGTACAGTAAATCATCCATATAGACACCTCACACATTGCATGAAGATACAGTACTATATCCTCTAGCAGATGTAACACAGAGAAATACACTCTAGCACACACACACATTTCTGCTGCCACACAAGAATGTTTTCTAAAGCAAGTTTTAACTAGCCTAACAAGACTCGCTAGACAAGCAAGCTGCTGCTGAACGAAAGCTATTTTCAATAATTTATGTATTAGCTTGAGAAAATGTATGTTAACACTGCTGTATACTGCATACTATATAACTGGATTCAGATTAGGGACATCAGTGCTGTTGGACCTGAGATTAATGCTTCTTTACTAAATTTTTATGTCTGGTTCTTATTCTAGAGGCATTAGCCTTTTTTTCAATTTCTTATGGAGTAAGCTAGTTTTGGTATGTAATATTTGATAGTGCCAATAGGTAATTTTAGCCAGTTATTTGATTTGAACTGAGGTCATAAAGGCCTGACACAAAAACATTTCTGTCCATTGCACTAATGCCCAGATTAGGATTGTTGGGACGTGTTTTCCAGAGTTTGGGAAAGTATCTTTCAGGTCATTTTTTTAAAGGCAATGTTGCACCTCTTAAGAACAAAGTTGCATGATTTTTTTTTCGTTTTGTCAACAAACCAAATGAAATGTCTATGTATCATACAACATTCTCTGTAAATGAGCAGTTTTAATTGTAAATGTTTGACTAATTCCAACTCATAGAGGTGTACTGTGCTTTACATTTATTGACAAAATAAAGACAATGCATTATTAGTTTTTCATACTTTCTATGTGCTGTTATTTTTAAAAGGTGGTAATGTGCGGCATGATTTAGTGGACCATCCTTTGTTTTTATCCTGTCGCTGTGGAATGATTGGTTGAGTGTTTAGAAGCCAAGACCTGATTTGCTGATTGGAATGTTGCTCCAATACCAACAAGGATGCTAACATTTTTGTGTTCTTGTATTATTTCTGCAGTATACTGTGCAGAGTATACACATCTATAGTATGCATAGAATACCATGACTAGCTACATTTGCCAAAATATTGTGTATATCAGAATATGCTGTGCTAGGTATTGTATCCCACAATCCAATGTGCTCAATTAGATCTGGTATTACCAGTGTGATAGTAACCAAAAGTAATTACAGCTGTTTTTAATCTTTGTCTAACTGCCAAATGTTGATGTAAACCATCTTTCATTTTATTCATCTTTTTTCTTTCATCTACCAGCTTTTATCTTTTACCTTTTTTCAGTTTATAAACTTTTTCCAGTTGACAATTGGACAGCGCACACAATGTGATGGTTATTTGAGGGGAAAATATAAAACGTATGATCGCAATCCTGTTTTAGTGCTATGGATTGCTCCAGTGTGCTTGTAATTAGGCCATTAAAATAATTTTGGATGTAAACTAAAATGTAAACGATTAAAGCAACGGTAACAAGTTAATTCAAAATAAAATGGTTAAGATTTGTTTGCTGAATGCTCCTGCAACTGGCAGAGCTTTTTTTGTGATGACAAAAACAGTGAACTTCCAGAAGAATTTTACTGCATAACTACATTACCAAACAAAACAAGACCAATAGTTGGAGAAAAAGCACACTTAAAACATAAGGCTATAGTTACTGAGTTACAGAAAATGGTTTTAGCAGATTATTTCACCAAACATTTAAACACACAAAAAAAAAAACATGTACACATTAAGCAGAGGATTCTGATTGTATATAAAACACCTTACAATGAATTTAGGATTATAGTACACCAGTAAAGGCACTTAACATTTAAATATTGTTCATGTCAAACAATGATAATCAATAGTATAAATACACACAATTATGATTTTTCCAGTTCCAATTTTTTTTTACAGATAACATTCAGAGAAAATGTGTGGCTTGAGTAATTGGTCCTGAAATAATTGGCAACTTTAAAACAGTACAGTGTGTATTACAGCAGTCAAACTACTAGTAAATATAGTTAAACATCTTTCCTGCATACCTAAAACTACAAACATATGTGGAGTAAAAACAATCCTCAAATGACATTTTCTTCATCTATCAGGAGAGGGAGCCAGAGTATAATTCAAATACTTGTGGAACTTATTTAACATGGTTAATCTCTTAAATGTAGTCAGGAAGCACACACGAGTTATGTGAATACAAATATGATTACTCTTTACCATGTAACTAACTGTATACAATGTAGCACTGTAACATTTAAAAAAAAAAATCATTGGCATCTATTTGACAAATTTTGAAGGCTTCGTCAAAAAGTTTTCAATTTGTTTATAAAAAAAAAAACAGCAATATTCCGATATTTTGTGACAAAGCATTTGAACACCCAAAGGACAAAATAAAAAAAAATCTGTATCTGTATTGAACTTAATTTTCCTCGTAGCAGACAACTAGGAAACTGCAAAACAGATTATTTTAATGTCTAGAGGATAAGATGTACAGCATATATTTTAATATGCCCAAACAGTAAGAACCTACAAAATTGTTAGCCAGCTGTAGTGACTTTTTTAGGGAAAATGATAAATTTAGGAAGTTTGTTTAACAAAAAGATCTAGTTTCTAGAATGGTAACAGGACATAAAGCTAGGTCAGAAGGCATGATCAAGAGTTAAATAAATGAATGTCATAAGAATATTAGCATCTGA
>JAZGTI010017479.1:0-12176 GCA_036877585.1 Botia kubotai | reverse complement strand
GGATGTCATCTCAGGGGGACAGAGGTCCAGGTTTCGTGATGAATGACCATTGCTCTCGATTTCTGTCCGCGTGTCGCATCTCACTCAGTCCGCGTGTCGGCCGCATGCAGGAGACGGACGCATGCAGGAGACAGCCGCATGCAGGAGACGGACGCATGCGTCACAGACAGAGAGGTGCAAGCCGAAAGCTCAATAAATGAAACTGTCACTCTGTTCCCCTTGTTTTTCTTTTGCTGTGGGGTGTATGGAATGAATACGCAGCAGGTGAAAATGACAGCAGGCACGATCCAGGCGCATGACTTGACAGCGCGTGAGGGCCGGGCGATGCCTCCGAGATCCCCGAGGACAACGCTTATCCATCACGAGATTTCAGGGTCAAAAACAGAGCTTGATTTGCATAGATTCAACATATCCACAGTGTTAATCAGTGAGTATGTGCAGATGTGTGCGGGACAGCTTGGGGCCCCAGAGCCTCTATGGGCCCCTGCAAAGAAAAGCTTTGGGAAGCCCCTCTGCTATTATTAGTATTGTATTGTTAATCATTATTTTTAGATGGAGCCATAGCTACCCAGCTAATAGGGAACATTAGCCGAACGTTGGCTTACATTCTCTAAGCGTTCTGTCAAAGGTATTGAAAAATGCTCTTGCTGTAACGTCAGTAGAACTTTTTAAATTTTTAATTAAATTAACTCTCATGAACCTACACGGTTTGAGGTAGCTAATGTTTTAGATGATCGTTGACAGTATGATGCCTTTTCAGGCCTAACAAATGATCGTGCCCTATTTTGGTAAATAAGAACGTCCCGCTCAGTTAACCGAAAGATGAGGAATTGGACGGTTCCTCCACGCCGTCAGTGTTGAGGAACTCTAGCTGACGGCAGCGTCCGGGCTCACAACCTCTCAGGCATTCCCTCAGTCTTTACTATGATGGAGAGCAGCTTATAGTTTCTCACACACACACACACACACGTTTCCCAGATCTCAGCCACTCTGTCTCTCTCACTCTCTCTCTCTCGCTGTGTCTCCCTTGAGTTTACTCTGCCCTTGCCTTGAGCTTTTTCATGCTAGTGTCTCATGCTATAAGTGATGACCTGAGAAATTAATCTCGCCACTCGCTCACAGACGCCGACGTATTTCCCGCGCGCTCGAATTCGCCACTCGCTCATTGTTTTAGACAAATGAAGATAAAATGTAAACATAAACAAACACATACGGCGTATTCATTAAACTAATTCAGTATTTCCCAACAAAAACAAAGCCTTATAACGCAGACAGTGTTTAGAAATATTGTACTGCTCCAATGTGAATTATTTTAGCGTGCCATAAAAACCATAAACCATAAAAAATAGCCACTGAGATGATAAACAGCTAATGGACACCTTCCTCCAGGTATTATAAACCTCCTTGGTTTGAGAAATGTTGATAAACAAAAAGGTATTTATATAATATATAATGACTGTATAATAGTCGTTTCAGAGATGGAACGATTTTCCACATTCTGGTCAAAAGTTAAGAAAACAAACGTTTTATTCCTCTGAAAATAAACGTGCTATTAGTTCTTTACAATGTAAGACCAGCAACATGTGTTTATAAAGTAAACAGAGTCCGTTTTCATTTCACATTGACTGCAGTAGCTAAACGACAATTTACGGCCACTCACGGAACGGAAATTGCAACGCAAACTTTATAGAAACCGCCACAGTCATCAGCTTTGCTTTACGGCTGTCGTATATTAAACGTTCCTTGTTCTGGTGAAATGAACCGTGTTTGGAAATGAGGGCAGTGTTGGGTACATCGGCTCCCGAGGGTGTAGAAAACACCGAAAACAAGCGACACAGATTGTAGCGCCGCAGAAAAACAATATCGCACAGACCGCTTAAAACAAATCCATTCTTCATCAACTCTCCTATTTTATCATATTTGTATCGAGCACGACACTGACAATTTCATAGAAGACCGTCGAATCGATGGCGAGTTAAGTTGGTCATGTGATTTTGTGAGTGCATGCAGTGGGGGGTGGGGAGGGTGCGGCGGCTTAGCATTTAAACGTTTGCGAAACAAGGCCACGCCTCTACCCACAATGCATTGCTGTGAGTTTACCGTAGTTCTAAATTAGCTTTATTATGTTTGATTTACGTTTCAGTGTTTAACTGACATAAACTACATCATCCTAGCGTGTAGTCTTTTATATAGACATTTAATCAGACAAATATGTCCAAAATGTGACATTCATTGAAATTCGGTGGTAACTAAACACAAGTAAATATACACAAGCCGGCCACGTGGTGTTTGAAACACTAATCGATATTGTTTAATAAACTATTGATATTGTTTAAAGAACTGCTGTTGTATAAATGTAATATTTCGAGCGTGAGAGTAGACACAGATCTGCTTTAGTAAGGGTCCAATCATATCCAGCCCTGCCTCACTCAAGTCAGAAAATGGTGTGTTATTAAATGGGTTAGAACTGACGTGAAGACCGATGACTGAATTTTGAGTTTGAGGTCAATATATTCCTTCGAATACTGCGAATGTATAATTAAAAATAAAAAATAGCCGCTTCCGTCAGCTTTTCACCTGGAGTTTTTATTATATCGAGTCATACGCTGTAATTCTGTCGAGTTTCATTATGGTCTGCAACCCCATGCCCTTCACTGAAGGGGTTTTAAAAAGTAATACTAAAGAATAATCTCGCTGTCAGCGCAGGGCCACACTTTCGTTAAAATCAATGGCGTTTCAATGCATCAGAAACACACGACTCTGTACGCGTGCGCGTCCGTCTCTCTCGCTTTAGCGCAAAGCGTTTATTTCGCGTGTTCTCTGGTGACACAGAGCCAAACTCATCTCCACGCATCATTAAATTATATTGTGTTTCCCGGTCGCCCGTTACCTCCGTCTCGCTTTAATCGCCCAAACGCGCAATCAGTCCCCGCCGCGCGCCACCTGTTGATCTCGTCATCCGCCGCGCGCGGTGGAGAAAGCTCCCCGGGGACCGCTGAAAGCCTTTGATAACCGGGAACGTTCCTAGAACGTTGGCTAACGTTCTCTAAAGCGATCAAAAACGCTCCTGCAGTAACGTTAGTAAAACATTTTGATATCATATGTCAAAACGTTATTCTTAAGGTGTACGTTTTGAGTCTGAATAACATTCTTACAACCAAGCAATAACGTTAATACAACATCTAAAAAACTTTTAGACGTTTGTACTTGAAATATTCAAACGACGTTTTCAATGTTTTTGTTACTTAATGGAAACGTTAGGAAAATGTTGCTCAAACGGTTAGCTGGGTACGTGGTACTTGCAGTAGTTGCTTTGGGAAATAATGTCAGGTGAGCTTGGGTGCCGTGTAAATAACACGCGTGCACATTTTGTTCCAGGATACAATTTGATCACTGATGGCAAAATTTAAATCAGACTGTATGTGCTGTTCCAAATGATTGCTGGTCCCGGTACAGTGCTGGTAATGACAGATCTGTCCTTCATTCACACACACACACACACACACACACACACATCAGTTATCCAGATCAGCTCGGCAGAATTGTGCCGGAATATGAAACCATCTTTTTCATTTCACCGATCAAATGGCAGTTTGTCCTAAAAATGTATGTGCGCACGAGAAACGAGGTGAGAGAGTGAATCTGTGACACATTCTGTGCCTGTATTAGTGTGTGTGTGTGTGTGTGTGTGTGTGAGAGAGAAGGAGAGAGATGATCTGGCTGGAATTTGTCATCTGTTGCCGGTTCAAGACATCTGGAGTGGCCAGATGCCTGGCTGGTCACTAATCTCACCAGCATCTCATTATGACCACTGATCAATCAGTCTGTCTCTCCGGCCCTGCAGTCCACATGTTTGGGACTATTAAGAAAAATAACCTGCCTTACACAAGTGTTTTCCTGGAGGAAAGGACCATCACAGATGAGGTGTGTCCTTATTCTTAATTGTTTCTCATCTGGAATATCTTAGACTGACCAGTGACAGACTGTCTCCAGTTGCTCTCTGTTTGTCAGTCACTGGTCAGTCTGTCACTGGTCAGTCTGTCATTGGTCAGTCTGTCACTGGTCAGTTAATAAACCTAATTTATATAAGGACTTTTTTACTAGGTTTGAGTTTTTATATTTGTAACCTACTAAACAACTCTGGCTATTTGTTAAAAATGATAGTTTATAAAATAAAATGAAAGTCATCTGACTGCAAATACACAAATATTATAATAAATATACTCAAACGTCTGAAAGTGGTTATAATTTTTAACTATAAAGCCCAGCCCAATTCTAGCGTTTCATAATTTATAAAATTGAAAGCGCTTTTACCGTTATTAACATGATTATCAGAACCATTTTCCTTCCCTGCTGTTTCTCACCAATTGAACTGTTCGTAAACCTGACAGAGCTACGCAATTTAAATTCAAACCCTGCAATTACTGCTTGAAACGAAATGCTAATGCTCGCTCGCAGTATTCGCTCTACTAAGACGGTTTTCTTCCTCGCTTAAAAACGATTGTAATTGTTTTCATTGTTGTCTGCGTGTTCCTTCCCGCAGTTAAGCAAAGAACTTTCTGCTCCAGGTTTTGAAACGAGGAGCAAAATCAGGGTGATGAGAACAATCGCTTTGTGTACTTGTCGAAGAAGGTCACGATCGCAAAAAGTTCATGTTAGCATATATCGCTAGTTGGAAAAGTGAAAAGAACATGTCCCGGCTCAGCTGCAGGTATCCCATGATGCAAAGCAGGAGAAAAAATCGACCGAAAACAAAATGTGCCTATAATTAAGCTTTTGAACTTATGTGGACAGCAGATAACATGATAAAAGCTACGATAAACAAAGTATCTAAGCTCTTTACGCATAAAACCAAACAGAGCAAAACGAGTCACCCTGACAAAAAAACGGTGTAAGTTTATGCGACCCAGGTCTAGCTGATACGAAGTTATTAAGATTAAATAGAAGCCAAACTTACTGCAGGTATGCAGACGTCTAGGTGGCGCGCCGGCGTTCGTTCTGACAGCGGATGAAAAATGAGCTGATTCCAGAAGAGAGAGGACTCATTTTTCTCCAGCTAATGTTGGAGAGATGACATTGAGACCCAGGAGGTCTGTGAAGGTCGGAGAGGAGACAGGACCAGGCTAGACCCTGGAGAAAGAAACCGTTTTAGCCCTGGAGAAACATCACAAATGACATCTAAAGGTGACGGAAGACGACTGAGGTAAGAAATGGTTCGTTACATAGAACCTTTTAAAGTTGTTACAGAACAAACTGAGAACCCGTGCTAACAGGAAACATTCTCAGACTGTTGGCTGAACGTTCTGAAAAAAACAAAGTTTTAAAAAATGTGCGTTGAGCCCGTTTTGCTGTGTCATGCTGGTCCAAACAAACAATGTTTCAAAAGTGCCAAAGTTTTTAAAACTTACGCATAGCTCACTTATTGTTACTTCATTTGGAATAGCCAAATGAAGCCAAATGAATAGCCAAAAAATATTTTCAAATTTTAAAAAAAGTGTCACCCTAAATTTAACGCGAGTGGCCCTTTAAATGGATTTTTGTTCTGGCATGAAAAGGCATGAAAAGAACTTCGTCGGAAACCACACAAGCGAGCAAAAATAGCAATATTTAGACCGCGCACAAGCGGCCACGCCACAGCGTTTAATTTGTCTCGATAACCGTGACAATTCCAATCTCGAATGAGCAACTTCTGTAATGAAATGGACGCCGATACTGGTAATTGTGTTGACATTTGGAGCTGTTTACTTGATTCTGAATCAGGTCTGTTTTTTATACATCCATGAGCCTCATCTAATGTGTAAACACGAGATTTCTCATGAACGGCTAATTCACCAGCGAGCAGAAGCAGAAGTCAGGCTAAAGTCAAGCGTGGATTAACCCTAAACTTTACTAAACTCTTTGTGTTACAGAAGTAGGCAGAAAAAATCCACTGAGAGCACCTTAGCAACCCCATAGCAACACCATGGCAACCACCCAAAACAGCTAGCTAGTAGCTCTTGCAGTCACGTTAGTAGAACCTTTCTTTATATTTATATATCATATACACCAAAAAATGGTATTCTTAATGTGTAAGTAGAACGTTTTAAAAACGTTCCGTATTTAAAATATGTTCGAATAATGTTTCATAACCAAGGAATAACGTTAATGCAACATCTAAAAAGCTGGACGTTTTGAACGCTCCTAGAACTTTCAACATAACATTTTTTTAACGTTTTTGTCACTTCATGGAAACATTAGGGGAACGTAAATCTGCCCTCGTTGTCTCATGTCTTCTCCTCAGAGCTCCACACCAGCGTCTGCACTCTGCAGCCTGATGCTTCTCTCAAGGACAGACCCTTGAAGTTACCAAGGAAACCCGGAGGTCCTCAGATGAGCTCTCTTTAGTATTTCCATTTCAAACACACCTCATGGAGCTATCCAGCTGCAATTAAAATACATAATCAATCGAGTGCAGATCAACACAAACGACCCGTCCTCTACAAAGAGTCCAGAACAAAGCAGGGCTTGCAGAACTACTAGTCTGTGCAAGTTAGCTAGTCATTGACTTAAGTTAACTACATTAACTAGTCAGTGTTTATCTTATGTCAGTGACTGTTTATGGTATCATAAATGCTGCTATGTTTGTATGTATGTATATATAGTTATGTATGTATATATATATATATATATATACAGTATATATATATATATATACAGTACTGTGCAAAAGTTTTAGGCAGGTGTGAAAAAATGCTGTAAACAAAGAATGCTTTCAGAAATATAAATAATGCTTGTTTATTTTTGTCAATTTACAAAATGCAAAGTGAACGAACAAAAGAAAAATCTAAATCAAATCAATATTTGGTGTTACTAGCTTTTGCCTTCAAACCAGCATCAATTCTTATAGGTACACTTGCACAAAGTCAGGGATTTTGTAGGATTATAGTCAGGTGTATGATCAACCAATTATACCAAACAGGTGCTAATGATCATCAATGTCACACGTAGGTTGAAACCCAGTCATGAACTTAAACAGAAACAGCTGTGTAGGAGGCTTAAAACTGGGTGAGGAACAGCCAAACTCTGCTACCAAGGTGAGGTTGTGAAAGACAGTTTCATGTCATGGCAAGTTGATGCAAGCAAATATACATATAGTTATATACATAGTTATATACATATATAGTTGTGGTTAGTTTCTGTCAGTCTTTAGGCATCACACAATTCATTTTAAGCAGAAATGATTTTGGTTTATAAGTGAATTACTCAAATGTGTCCGGTTAGTCTCAGACCAGTGTTGTTTTGGTTTGGACTTGTTTGGACTTGGACCTCTCTCTGAGGTGAGACTGTGTGTGGGTCAGTGAATCTGTCGGCTCTTTCTCTGCTCTGCTTGTTTATCACTATTATGTGAAAGTTCAACATTCCCGTTTAATCTTCATCACATTTCTGCTTTCACTTTCTCTCATATTGATCGTTTGGAGAAACAGCCATTTTTTATAATCACTGCAAAACACTCCGAACATAAATGTAGCCCTAGAAGAATCCACAAACGAGATCTCAATAATATCTCAGATGTTTCTCCCTGACATCAGTGAGACAGCGAAAATGGAGAGTTTTTGCTTGCTGTACATTTCTGCTGTGTGATCTCATTCTCAGATAAAGATCCCAATAATCCCATTTGTTGCTCCTCTAGAATTCCAGAGAAGATCTCAACAATGTCTCAAACTGTGCTCGGATATTTCAGAACGTTGCAATCAGTCATGAGAGATCTCAACATGAAGTCAACATTCATTCAGTTGCTCTCTGCTGTAAATGCAACTACTGTATCCTGTTTTTTGAGACATAATTGAGACTTTTGATATTTGAGACCTTTGATATTTACATTGAAAACGGCCACAAAATAACTAAATAAATAAGTGACGCGTGACCAGCATAGTTCCAGCTGCTGCGTTTCACGACAAACAATAATCCGTCTGTGTGCGTCAGGTCACCGTGTGCGACCATCAGTTTCAGCTCAGTTCTATTCTCCACAGGATAACGGCCGCAGTAGTCTATAATCTCCCCGCTCATCAGAATTTATTACTCATTCTTCTCATTTTATAATATTTATTGAAACATTCGTTTTCTTTTGATGAAATTATGATTTCATGGCCTGTCAGATGGACCCTTTGAAATTCTGGAACCAGGCAGCGTATGAAGAGGGGTTTGTAATCGTAGCTACTTCAGTAGATGAATTGACCACAGGCAGATTGTAAACCGATGCCACCATCTGTAAATAAACACATTCGTCAGTCTGTTTATACGAGAATTTTCTGGGTTTTTTTTGAGGAAGTCTCTGTCATGAATTTACAATTTACATGCAAATGACCTGGCGAATCCCGAACTAATTGGCTCGTATCAGTGCTGCGTTTTTGTGTTGCACCACAGTTTATAATTGAGAATCATTGTTGCGTCTTTATCAGAAAATAGTTTCGCGTACTGTTCGCTGGCTCACGGTACAACCTTCATTAAAGACTTCCAGATGTGGTTACAGAGACCTCCATTAATAAGCGTCTGTGCGTCGAAGTTTAACGCGTTTATTAATTAAACGAATGCGAGATTAAAAACGCGTAGCTCGTGGCTAGCATATGTTCAACCACGAAGCTACGACAATACAATTATCTGCAAAAAAACAACAACTTTGGTGATCTGATATGAACTGAAGATGGAGATCAAACCGGCTGGCGTGCGGATTACATCAAAAAACAGAATTAGGCGTTAATTTGCGACTGAACATTAGAGGAAATTGTAATACAGCAGATAGTAATGGCCTTTGTTGTTTTAAGAGTGTGATGTGGCCTGTTTATAGTTGTGTTTGAAACACACAAACGTTTGATTGATCGTTTTTACTTCGAAACGCTTAAAAACAGTGAGTTGCTAACGCTCAAAAGCGTCAAACTGTAATTTTGATGTTTATTTACTGTGAGGTTTTCGTTGGCGTGTGAAGTCTTTGTCATTGAAACGTGTGTTTACGGGTTTATTTTTGCTAGCTCCTTCTGAAAAATATCAAAAAACATCAATGCGACGCAAACAGTCAGTCTTTAAAGATGTACAAAAGAGCCACGTAATGCAAACAGACGTTTAACAGACCCCCATACACCACAGGCAGCTGTTTGCATTTCAAAGACTAGCACTCGAGTCCTAATCTGATGCCTGCGTTCGAGTTGTTTTTTCATGTTTCTGTTTTTCTCTTATGTTGAGAAATGTTTTGGTTTATTGAAAGTACGGAAAGTTTCACGTTTGGGGGAACAAGCTCATTTAAATTGTTTGTTGGTACTAGAACGTTCTCAGGGTATGCTAAAAGCTTAAAACATGGTCTTTGAAGAGGACAGTTCTCTGATGGAACCGCAGGTTGCCTTGTTGTTTTTGTCGTGGAGGCAGCGTTTCAAAGATTTTCCATCCCCTCCAAAACTTGATAAATAGCGATGTGTACGAGGGGCTTAGCCACACGCTAACACACACAATATCTGTGTAAATACACGAGTTAAATATGTAGATCATGGCAGAGGACAAACATCCGGTTACAACTAATGCTAGTTCAGCCCCCAGCGGGAGAGAGAGCAGGTTTGTTGGAAAGGATGAATTGGTCGAAGTTTAGATTATTAATCTTGTATCCCGGTGGATACCGGTTTTCAGCCTTCACGGTCAGCCACACAACAGATTTATAGATTTCAAGTCCTGGCTTTCAGGCAGCGAGTCGCTAATCATGACATTCAGACAAATAGTGTTTGCGATCGTTGACGTGAAAATACAGTACAACTATAAATAACGTCATACAGTTAATTAAATGAAAGCCAAACACTGCATCGACAAGAGCCAGCACCTGCTGTTTCACAAAAACATCCAGGCGTGTGAAAATGGGCGATATGACGGTATTGCCTTGAGAGTAATCTGGTACATGTGCTGTTTTACTGTTAATAGCGTGTTGGATTTAATTCTGCAGCTATCAGCTAACAGAACTGCTACACGCGCTTAACTGGTTTAAAAGGTTACCTGGTTACAATTTACAACATCGCCAGGTGAGCATATAAAAATAAAGTACGCAAAATAAAACGTAGAGATCACATTTAGCTTGTGGAGCGCGCGTTGTTCTCGGCTAGGAATGAATATGTCACTCAGTGTCGTTTTTATCCACGTCAAAGACGCGCGGTGGATACGAGCGGGGCTCCGCGGGCCAGACGTCTTTATCCGCAGCGGCTGTGTTGTTGACAGCGTGCGGCCCACTCGATAGTGCTGATTGATGTGCACGCTTCCACATTCGCCTTCAATTTAGCGGGAGTTATGCAAACGCGCGGCCCCGGGTTCTGCTCAGCGGTGTACAGAACCGTCCAATTACAGCGCGAGTGGCGAGGGGGGTGATGTGTGTTCCAGCTGTGTGGTGTGGGTTATATGATGAAGTGTGTGATGGATGTGGAAGGAAAAATGTGGAGAAAATACAGACAGCTTGTATGATGTTGACACAATGGTACTTTTGACTTACAGTGAGAAAAGAACAGCATAAAGGTTTTGTTCATTGATTTTCTTGTGTTTGTTTGGGCTTTTGCTACATATAAAAACAGTAAAAAAATTAACAATCAAACATATTGAGGAAAGAGTCCAAGAGACAAATATTTAATTCACAAGATAGTCTACAGTTACATGACAAAACAATTCATATTTTGTTCAATATATATATGTGTGTGTGTATGTGTGTGTGTGTGTATAGAATCTAATTTATCTAAAATATATTTTATATATATTTATTTTATTTATAATATATATACATATACGGTATAGAGAGAGAGAACTAAATATATAGGTCCACGTGAACAGGGTTAGCGCTCCGGTTAAATATGTATTGTGGTCGCAAACATGTCGAAGGCTAAAGCATTTATCCTCAGCTAAGTGTTAGCTTGCGCGCCCGCTGCCAGCGCATGTCGCTCTCATGGCTCCAGTGTGTATCTGCAGAGCAGAGATAAAGGCCCCTAGCGCCCGGAACATGACGTGTGCATTATAATACAGATCCCAGCCGCCACTCGCCAGACCTCCTGCACACTCACTGGACCCCAAACGCTCCTCAGAGACTCCTCTGCTGGTCAAAGATGAGGCGAGTTTTTTAAGACCCACCAGACACTGAGGGACGGTTTCCCTGACAATGTTTATTTAACACACGCCAGTACATAAAATAAATAAAATAAAACAAATGCAATTTATTAACTAGGTCAAACAGCGCACCCAGAAATGTTATTTTTGAATTTTATTTTTCACGGAAAGGCAATCAAAATGGTTGATATGAAAAGCCATGTTGTTATGTGTATTTACGTCACAAATAAAAAATATTCATTTGATTTCCTGTTCTTTTAACACTTAAAACCGAAAAAGACTCGGAAGTAAAACTAATATACAATAAATATAATTTAATATTTTTAAAGCATTTTTAAAACGCTCTATTAATACTGCAAGTTGACTAACGTCTATTTTCTCTTTAATTCATCTAGGGTGAAAAGATCCAGAGTTTGTTTACGAGGTATGACGTCACCCTTGGAATGTTACCAGCGTTATTTTATTGTGTCAAAAACCGAAGCGAGCAACTCGACATTAAAAAGCGTTTGTGTCATGCGGAGGGAAAAGTTTGGAATGACTCAGTTTCTCCATGACATTTGCTAATGTAGCCGAGATCCCCAGAGTTCCCCTTCAATCGTAAAGTTCTCGCCTCCAGCAACACACCCAATTTAGTCAGCAATGAAGTAGGCTGAAGTTATCTAGAATTAAATGCATAATGCAGAATGACAAAACCCAAATTCCCTCAGCGGGGTGCTTTCTTACCCCCAAAATCAAACGCTGGGTCACCTGAAAGGTCAATACGCAGATGATTCGTAGTTTGCGCATATTATTTCCGACGAAAAGTGACCCACAGTAACTGCGGACCGCGTGACCTTGAGGAAATGAGGAAAAAGTAAGAGATTGTGTGTTTTAAATTAAATTACTGGAGTTTTCTGGTAGCACAGATGTTGAATAGGATGAGATGTGTGGACATCAGTGACTGAGGGCTGACCTTCAGATGCTGCAGTCTACGAAATGTGACAAAGACACGCAAAGACAGAAGCGCTTCCACACTAGCATTCAGACTGCTAGTTTACTGCTTTGTTTGTGAAAGAGTGTTTAAAGAACAGTCAAAAACT